>BOPP01000242.1:507679-566133 GCA_017312745.1 Gryllus bimaculatus
AAAAGAAGGGAGACCCAGACACAGATTTTGGGATTTTCGAAGATAACAAAACAATCGGAATGAAAATTTTTATCATTTTTATTAAGTGCAACTTAGAGCCATTCGACAAACACCGTTAAAGAAAATATGTGAGTCAATTTACAAGAAAATATTTTTAAAGAAATTCTCTTTACATTATGCAAAAAATTAAGTAAAGTTGTACATGATTATTTATTGAAAATTTAGCAACTGGATTTATCCCCTTTTTCCGTTACAGGGGCCTTGTTAATAAGTGTTTTTTTTGCCCAAACGTTTTCGTGCAGTTCGCCGTTTTTCGTAGCAGTGTTACATAACTTCTTTCTACCGTCGTAGCGGGAAAGTAAAACTAGACTGCAGCCAGATTGCTCACTTTTCTATCACATTTAAATACAAATTCTCCAGGAGATTTTAATCTAATGTGATTATATTTTACTTTGTAGCTACAGAATAGAGAGAACGTTTGCGAAGAAAAATAATGCGCGAAAAAACGGGCAATTTTCGGCAGAAAAAACTCTTATTACAGACCCCTGGCCAACGAAAAGTGGATAAATCCGGTGGCTCATGTAGAAAGCAAAAAAATTCCTCTATCAGTGGTGTTGTCAGAATCCAGTTTTGTATTATTGATAAGAAAATGCGAATGAACGGCAAATACGTCTGTTCGTCCTGTCATCGGGCGAACAAGCGGCTAGTGGCTAACGTTCAGTCGATTTCCTCCAAAATTGATATTTTTCTCCTGATCTGGCTGATGTCGCGGACGCCTTGGATTTTTGAAACTGATATTTTAAGGATACTTTAATGAAACCCCTGGAGCATTTCCAAATTTTTTCAATAAAAATGGCTTCATCGTTTTTTAATTAAATGTTGGTGATAATTGAAGAACGTTTAAGAGACTGGTGCAAATCTTATTTTCGTTGAACCCTTACTTTTCCGAAAGTTGCAATAAGTTCAAACTTTTTTATCCCTTTTACATTTTTTCCTTAATTGCTGTGAACATATGAGTACTTTTTCTCGTAATTTTTGTGCAAAACGGGCGAGAAAGTATGTGTTGTTTTAATCACACCCCTAATTTTAACTATATGCCGCTCGCAACAGCTTCATTGTCATTGTGGTCGCTTTTCCATCGCACACGACCCCGGGTTTCGATTCCTAGGTGGGGCAAGATTTATTGTGCTTTTCCCTTGCAATATGCACTGTATGTTGCTACGTGACGATGAGACAACTCTCTTCTGAGGTTGATAACCACTAAGCACTACAAGCGCTATTAAGACGTACCCCTAACACTATGACCGGCGAGGCCGGGGACGCTTGCTGTTAGGCCCTGGCCGTTTTGCAGGGCTTGTCGCGCCATCGTTCAGACAGTTTGTACTATATTATGTGTAGCTTATGTTCTATTGCGTTTCAAAATATCCTGTTTATGTTTCATATTAACCTGTTTTAACGATTTTTCTAAAATGATTTTGTATTTTTTTTAGTAGAGGTTGATAATCATGAGATATGTTACGCTATTTAGAAGGGAATAAATTATTTTTCTTTTTTAAAATAGGAAATCGCATATTGAAATGAAGCATCGAAAAATAAATATAGTTGGTCGGTTTTTTCAAACACAATTGTAAACCTGCAAGAATGTTCCACGATTTTATACATACAAATATACGAAGAACTGAATATAACATTATCATTAAACAGCATGGCCCATCTCTACTCTTGAACATCAACTTCTATATACGCACCGTCATTCCACTTAACATCACCTCAAGGCTAATACTCGAAACGAATAAAACACCGATACCCTTTTAAACGCTTTCCTAAAATATATTCCTCGAAGCAATTGTTATCAGTAAGGTGCAGATTGTACTTCCTACGCGGTAGGCACAACGAAATTAAGTGCTGGTCGCCCGCAAAACCTTTTCGGCGGGCCCTTTTATAGAAGTGTATAGCAAACACAAGTGAGCGTTGGTAGCTAATAGTAAAAATATTCTTTAAGAAATTTAAATCCATCAGTCAATGATTAATAATCATAGTGAATCTAGCCATTATTACTCATTTTATGAAATTAGTGAGATATAAAACTTGAAATGACATATGCTTCCATTTAATTCCTTTAGAAACAGATACTTAAGCAAGCAGAAGCGAAAAAATAGTTACTGGAAGATGCTGTTTTAATAATTTCAATTGTTCAACTATGCGCGAAGTTAGAGAAATCTCGTAAAACAATAATTTCTTACAATCGCAAAAACCTTAAGCCTAAATGTAGGGCCTGTTTTCCCTGAGGCGGAAACGTGAACGCCACTGGTAACTATTGCCGTTCCTATGTTTTTTTACGCGGGAGCTTATGTAATTATTTCAACCGCTTAATAATCAACTAATTGTAGATTGATTCTCCAATGTCGACGAATTAAATAATCTTTTTTGTTCTGCAATATGCGTTCCTGGTGTTTCGCAGCGTCCGCGCCGGACAGCGCTTGGCATGGGCTCAACTGACAAAGTAGTGGCGTCGCCATGACAACGCAAGGCCAAGGTTTCCTTCTCCACGCTCGCAGTAGGCTTTAAGGGCTGGACGGGCAATGAGGCCGCAGTGCCTGTGCCCTCGCGCTCCGTTACGCAGCCCACCAATCATGGGCGTCAGGGGCACCGCAGTCGCGTCGCTGGCAGGCACTAGAGGGTTCCCGCTACGGTGCTCTTTAACGCGCGTTTTGTCATCGATTAAGTTTGGTAGGGTAGTCTTAAACATACAGGTGCCAGGGCTTTCTGGGAAGTGAACTTGGTCTGCTGACAAATATTTCTCACTTGTCGCAGGAGGCAATGCCTACACCAAAGGCTTTGAACTTCTATTCATCAGAACTAAAAATCAAAATAAATTAAAAAAACTTTGAAGCTCCCCATTGTTGTCAGTGTTTTCGAGAGTGTCCCCATATTTCATTACGCGCCATTCCACCTGAATATCTCAATCTATTTCCCCCCCATCTTCAGATTCGCTTTCAATTGTAGCACGACATAACACATGAGATCGTTCTCATTTGCGAAAGTATCCTTTATCTGACAATCAATACTAAAATACTATACAGCACGTTCTCTCCAACATTTACTTGGAAGGCAGAATTATTGTCCAGTAGATAATCCTACCTAAAACTTCATCAAGGCACAAATTCAGCGGTTGACGTTGCCCAGGGCCATCAACTGATGTCACTCCAGTCCTCTGACCGGAAGGTCCTACATTCGATGCCCTAACGATGGCAGAATTTTCGACACTAGCTAGTAGTCGATCAGTTGGTGTCTGAGAAGAATTCGAGTGCCGGCTGCTCTGTTCCTAGTGGTTTCCGATCAATACACGGCGAAACCATGGCAAACTCTAACAAAAATGTCCGAGCACGATCTTTTCTTGCCCCTTCCTTGTCTCATCCTCCCCTTACATAACACATTTAAACGTACATTCTCTACACTACCCGACCTGCCGGGAGGCACGCCGGAAGCTTAAAGCGTGTCCCGGCTGGGCGGTGCCCGCTGGTGGAATACCTGGTGGGAAAATAAGTGCCAAATGTTGCTGCATATGCTTAAATGTTTTTTATTTATCTTGAATTTTCAATTTCCTTTTGATGACACCTGGGGAAATCTACTTTTTTGATGCGTCTCGGCATGTTAATGATTTTCGTGATATTAGGGAGTTTTGGAAGGCTTAAGAGAGAATAAGGATGTATATGATTAAAATATAGTGAAATTTAATAAATCTGCGCATCAAATCGGAGACCAATTTCATATAGAAATATGTTCAATTATATTATGACTTGATTTTATATGAACTGTTGTTAGCTAACGCCACGCCTTTGCATGTTAGCACTCTGGTGACGCGACCTGACCAGTATGGACGCCCAACTTGCCCCTCACTTGTGGGATCTCGCCCGCACAATGGTGACTATCACTGTTGCTCATTTAGCGTTACCCAGGGACGGCGAGCAACTTTGTACCTGCTGTGATATTATTATTTTTTATATTATTATTATTATTATTTATATATATTTTTATCTTATTATTTTATTATATATTATTATTTATTATTATTATTATTATTATTATTATTATTATTATTATTATTATTATTGTATATATTATTATTATTTATTATTATTAATTATATGGAGGTGATAGATATTGTGAAGGTGATCGTGGACTTTTTGAACCATCCCAGCATTCCTTTTATGACTGAGGGAAACCACGAAATCCCCGGTTCAGGAATGGCCGGCCCGGAATCGAACCCGGTCCTCCCGCTTGCGATGTCAGCGCTACGCATGAGCTTTCGCTCGGTGATTTTATATGACTTAACTACCAGGAATCAATAAGCTGATCAAAATATTAAATGGTTTAAACATTTATTGAAAAAAATACAAACCATATGGGTACTTAGAACTGTTTATGCAAATTTAAATAGTATTTAATTAAAGTGTTAATTAGGGTTGGAGTGATGTGCTACAATACCTAAAAAACGGGTCCATCTAATACCCGAAGCGTATCAGGCATGGAATCTCTTTGTTAGTAATCATGCAGATTCCGTAATTCACAAGTTACATTAAAGAATTGTTCTCTCTGTTCAAATTTGAAATCGACAGCAGTGTTCAGGTAATTTCTAACACTGTCGCTCGATGGTTTAGGAATTACTCGAGCCATATCTCTTCCAGCGTCTGTTCCAAGGATAATACGCGCTTGCGCCGCTTTCTGCGCCCTTCATCGCCATTCGCGCAAATTCCGCCTCTTGTTTGCTCGGCCAAAGCCTCATTTTCGTTGCTCGTCTCTTTCGCATCGCCCTCTCTCCTGGCGATAACTCGGCCCACGCCGAGCCGTCGGCATCCTGGGCTCGCCTCGCGGCACACGCCCCCTCGCTGCTCCGTGGCCTCTGCCGCGCCGCCGCCCCCGTCCGCATGGCACGCGCGCTGAGCCGCTTAGCCAATGGATCGGAACGGAGCGCGGCCGCGCCGGACCGTCTCTCGGGGCTTAGCGCTGTCTGCGCGAGATGCCTGCCGGGTTTAGCACCTGGCCCACGGCCCCGCCCACCCCGCCCCACCCGCCCCGCTGCCCTCTCCCGTCCGCTAGACCAGCGTCTGGGCGCCGGGATAAAAGTACTAGCCTCGCGCAAATTATACCCGTCCATCAGACGCACGAGATATCCCTCTCAGTCCCAGAACGCTGAGTGGAAGTTATGACTGGAATCTGGCTGAGAGAACTGTGAGGGCGCGAGGGCGTCGAGGGCGGGGGGCGTTGAGGATAACGTGGACGGCGCGAGAAGGAAGAGCTTGAGACCTGAAGCCGTGCTACCTCTGCCTGTTGCAGCCTTAGGATCAGCTTCATCGCGCTGTTGGAGGATGAACTGGAGCGCTCTAACGCAAAGCTCAGGCAAGCTTCTACCATGAGATTAACTATCCCTGTTTCCGTGCTGTACTTGTTTCGGTAAATTCCATTAGTGGTTTCAGAATAATTCGACAATTTGGAGATTCGCACAGTACCCAGCAATAAATGACCATTCTTTACCTTCGTGAAATAACAATGATAACGGCGAATTTCGAAGTAATCGTACGATTTATTAACTATAAGTGTAATTTAAAAAGCGCGATAGTGCAATTATGCGAGGACCTTTCTTTGTTCTTCTTCTATGACTTATATCAAGCGACAGCGGGTTACCCTTTAGTCTCTATGGGATCCCATATTCGACCATACACTATATACTAACACACATGCGAGCTCCTATTATCTATGGTCAGCAGAACGCGACGCGCCTTCGCGCGACATGCATGAAAGAGAAGGACAAACAACCATGCCCAAGGCAGGACTCGAACCGCGCATTTCGCAGCGAAATGCTGAGACGGTATACGCTTCTCAGACCCCTCAGCCCTCCAGGCGGCTTCCTTACTTTTACAGCACGTTCATTCGGGAAGAGGTTAGTCCTTTATGACTTTGTTTTCTGACACATGAATACACTGGTGCTAGGTCGCTGCAGTTCTGTGGGTACACAATTATTAGTGTGATTCGTGAAAGGTGAATGCAAAGGGACGGCGATAAAACAGAATACGGCAAATAGAATTCTAAAAATAAGGGAGGAAATGCCAAAAAATGAACCTAGAAATAATATGAAAACAGATGCTGATTGAATTAACGGGCACTTAAGGTAACGTGCACAATCTTTAATCCGGGGATTGTGGAGAAACTAATGGATTGTGAAATTTTTTACGCTATAAGTGAAGAGGTAACTGAATAAATTCTTCTGAAAAATAATTCTGACTTGGGGGATATTAATACCAACAGAAGACGCTTAGAGAAGAAACAAAGGCAATCTTTTAAACACCAGGAATTGTAGCACAGCGCTTATGATTATTTACATAAATACAATGAAACAAGTTCACTGTATTTATGTAAATATGTGTCAACACATTTCAAAAAGACTCACCAGCATGTTTTTTATATTAGCAATAAATAATTGCTTTAACGTTTTGGCCTTAGCAATATGAATTTCTGCGGAAAGTGTTGCAGTAATTTTCCAATTGCATCACAACCTGTAAGTTACCCGGAACTTAATGCGCATTTCCAGAATCGAACGGCTGCTAGTCCCGGACGACAATCGGAACGTCATCGGCAAAGGTCATCTGCAAACTGCGAGCTTGCGGTTTAAGCAGGCTATGGAAAAGGCTGAGCAGGCTAGGTAGGCTAAGGTTCTGACGCCTAAAGTCTGGCGCAGTCGCAGGGCTTCACTGCATACAAGACTGACGTAAAGTGCCCCAAGGATTCACAATTGTGTTTGTTTTTTTGCCGTTCACATTTAAAAAAAGTTGATTTTTTTGAACGTCAGTACTTAAAAATCTCCTCAACACTTAATTCATCTTACGCACCTTTGGCTTTTATAGCAGACCAAAAATTTACAAGAAACCGTTGAGCAAAATGTAGTGAAAGCCAAATGGCATAAACATTTGTTCATCTTCGAGGAGACGACGGAACGCATTTTGGCGTTTAAAAAAGAACTAGGGTGCTACAGAGTGACACAGACTTCCCGTATTAGTTTTTCTATTTCTTGGTCTCGGTTAGCTATTTAAACGTCCCACATATTCTTGTCTGCTTGTATCTATCGCCACCCAAAGTTCATTTTTTGATATTTTCCTATTTTTTTGTTTCCTAATTGTAGAGCGAAAAATATTATTTTAAGCTTATTAAAAAAAAGAATTTAAAAAAACCCGTCCTAAATGGCAATTATTCTTGAAAAAGTTGGAGCCACTTCTAAAAAACTGCCTTTTAGGCACCTACTGTAAATTAGAAATTTGAAGCGCTTTTCATAGAAAATTTTGAGTTTTCAAAAAACGTAATTTGAAGTATTTTTAGTATATTAACTCACAAATACAATAGTGTGTACAAATTGTTAGAACTGTGTATATCAACGGCGTGAAGTAATCTTTTCAAAAATGTACATTTGTGTAATTTTGGGGGGGAAAATACACCGAAATGACTTACGTCATATTAAAGAGTGCAATTACCACTATTTTTCGAAAAAGTTTGAAGAAAAAATGTTGAGGCTATTTTGAGAATATATTGTTTTTGTAATTTTAAGTAGTAGCGCGCAGTATCAACAGCTCACTACAAAATATTCGCACACAATACATGTACATTATTACCTAACATCTTTCCAGATGGCATTAAACGATGAAATCCGATTCAAATGTTTAAGCCCAAGTAAAATGATTCCTGCTACACAAACTGTTTGTATACAATTAGAGACTATACCAAGCATTCATAAGGAAACTTATATAATTTTAAACAACGATATTTAGTGTACACCAGTCGGACTTGTATATTTCTAAAGAACCTGTAACAAGTATTGCACTTAAGCTTCTGGATCAATGACCCGCATCAGATCAGGCTTTCGGACAGTTTCCTGATCCTCGAGTAAATGCTGACTGACGGCTCCTTGTTTTGTTTCTGGAAATCAATTTAACTTCAAATTAACTTCTCGCCTAGCACGTCACAACGACATTTTTATCTGTTTTTTGATGTAAATAATAAATAGTGGTTGGTTTGAAGAGCTATGTGATGCGTTTACTGTACTCCCCTACTGTAAAGTGTCCGTGCCTTTCGCACGCCTAAACATGTAAGTGGATTATCGATCTCGCCAGTGTGACATCTCCTCGCCTGCACTAGTCTTCAGTGCACCCTCCCTCCAGCTTCGGATGCTAGTTCTAAACGAATTGTATACATGTATATCGAATGAATGTGTTGACGTGCGAAATAAATGCAGAATGCTGTCTCTGAATTATACACTCAATTTAACACTCCTGCTGCTCTTCACATGTTCCCGAATTCACCGATATTCAAAATCTAATTGTGCTACAAAGAGCACATACTTTCTCGCATTTACGTAAAAACTGCTCGTTTTATCAAAATTATACATGACCTTTTGAAAGAGCTCATGTCTTAAAATAGATTTTGTTTGAGGAAAAATCTCTATCTTCAATTGTGGTAGTTGTGAATGTTAAATTTTTGGACTTTTTTTCGAAAATACGGAGAGTTTGGAAATTGGACTAGCATCTTTTTTCCGTCCTTTGATACAAGGAAAAATTAAAGAAAAAAAGTTGTTTAAAAGTATATATGTGAATAAATATGAATAAATGTGAATTTTTCAAGTTCTAAATCAGGGATTTTATCAAAAACGCACCACTTCTCTTAAGCATTCTTTTCGGCTATCACAAGGACAAAGTTAATAAAAAAATTGAGGCTATTTTGGAGAACATTTTGAGAATGTTTGAGCTTTTTTTAATTTGACAATGTGAAAATATCTCCAAATATCAAAATATCCGCTTGGAATTCAGAGGATTCAAGTTCATTTAATCGATTGGGAATATCAATTTTGGAGAACATCAGCTGAACGGTTTAGGAGTTGACGTTGACACACGCGCACAGACGGACAAACTGATAGATGCTTTGTCGTCAATCGAGTTTTCGATATCAGGGCCTCCCAACACATGGATTAGGTGTTAGAGAAAAAATGTACTATATATATATATATATATATATATATATATAATATATATATATATATTGTGACGTACCGGGAAGCGTACTTTCACGACAAATAAGTTATGCAAGGAACAGCTACATTTTCGTGAATGGGTCTCCAGGAATTTGCGCAGCAAAGGAAGATAATGCGTTTATAAATTCTTTTGCACATCTAAATCATTTAATGATCAGAGAACACTTTACAAATAGTATTTACAAATCGCAATGCGCGTGCCTTGGAACACAAGTGCTCGGTCAACCGCTCTTGATGTTTTAAAAACCACCTGCTTCCTCTGGAGGCGACCGGGCCGTCGTGCAACGGCGGCGCGTCTTCGGCAATCTTCGGTTCGCCCCGAAGTCCGCCAGGAATTCGCCCTCCCTCGTGATCAACCTCTGGCCGCAACGTAACGGCCGATGAATTCGTCGGTGTGAACAATGTCTCACGGTTATTGGAACGCACCGACCCGTGATTGATTTCGTCCGGCTGTTCTAGTCTCTTCAGCGGCCTTTCCCAACTTTGCGCGATGTCCGTACAGTACTGCCACTGTTATATATATACCAGGCGCGGATTATGACACTAGCCCACCGGCCACAACGATTTCCTGTCTTATTGTTTTATCAGTTCCGTGGGCAATTCTACTTCCACTAATCATCTGATTGTTAATCCTTACCCAACCTGGTCCACACTCAACAGCCACACTCAGTCCGAATTGCACTTAACAACTACAATAAATCTCTTGACGCGGCACTGCCCCGTCCGTGCTTCACCGAGGCCTTCCGCGGACCACTAAACCGTCGCTCGCGCTCGCCGTATCCCCCGATTTGACCGTTGATGGCGGCGGGCGGCGTTATGCGCTGCATCAACTCAGTACTTATTTTAATTTATAAATGGTGATCATGTATTGTTTGAAATTACAGAAAACTTTCTTCTTCGTATTCAATATATATATATATATATATATATATATATATATATATATATTATAGTATATGATTAAGAATTTATCCATCAACGGTCAAATCGGGGGGGATACGGCGAGGCGAGCGACGGTTAGTGGTCCGCGGAGAGGCCTCGAGTGAAGCACGGACGGGGCAGTGCCGCGTCCAAGAGATTTATTGTAGTTGTTAAGTGCAATTCGGACTGAGTGTGGCTGTTGAGTGTGGAACCAGGTTGGGTAAGGATTAACAATCAGATGATTAGTGGAAGTAGAATTGCGCACCGGAACTGATAAAAACCAATAAGACAGGAAATCGTGTGGCCGGTGGGCTAGTGTCATAATCCCGCCCTGGTATATATTAACAGTGGGCAGTACTGTACGGACATACGCGCAAAGTTGGAAAGGCCGCTGAAGAGACTAGAACAGCCGGACGAAATCAATCACGGGTCGTGCGTTCCAATAACCGTGAGACATTGTTCACACCGACGAATTCATCGGCCGTTACGTGCGGCGCAGAGGTTGATCACCGAGGGAGGGCGAATTCCTGCGGACTTCGGGGCGAACCGAAGATTGCCGAAGACGCGCCGCCGTTGCCACGACGGCCCGGTCGCCTCCAGAGGAAGCAGGTGGTTTTTAAAACATCAAGAGCGTTGACCGAGCACTTGTTTCCAAGGCACGCGCATTGCGATTTGTAAATACTATTTGTAAAGTGTGTTCTCTGATCATTAAATGATTTAGATGTGCAAAAGAATTTATAACGATTATCTTCCTTTGCTGCGCCAAATTCCTGGAGACCCATTCACGAAAATGTAGCTGTTCTTGCATAACTTATTTGTCGTGAAAGTACCGCTTCCCAGGTACGTCACAATAAATATATATATTATATATATATATATATATATATATATGTATAGTACATTTTGTTCTCTAACACCTTATAATCCATGTGTTGGGAGGCCCTGATATCGAAAACTCGATTGACGACAAAGCATCTATCAGTTTGTCCGTCTGTGCGCGTGTGGTCAACGTCAACTCCTAAACCGTTCAGCTGATGTTCTCCAAAATTGATATTCCCCAATCGATTTAAATGAACTTGAACTCCTCTGAATTCCAAGCGGATATTTTGATATTTGGAGTATATTTTCAACATTTTCAAAATTAAAAAAGCCTCAACATTCTCAAAATGTTCTCCAAAATAGCTTCAATTTTTTTATTAAACTTTGTCCTTGGATAGCGAAAAGAATGCTTAAGAGAATGGTGCGTTTTTGATAAAATCCCTGATTTTTAGAACTTGTAAAAATTCACATTTATTCATATTTATTCACATATATACTTTTAAACAACTTTTTTCTTTAATTGTTTCCTTGTATCAAAGGACGGAAAAAATGATGCTAGTCCAATTTCAAACTCTCCGTATTTTCGAAAAAAATCCAAAAATTTAACATTTCACAACTACACAATTGAAGATAGAGATTTTTCCCTCAAACAAAATCTATTTTAAGACATGAGCTCTTTCAAAAGGTCATGTATACATTTTTGATAAAACGAGCAGTTTTTACGTAAATGCGAGAAAGTATGTGCTCTTGTAGCACAATTAGATTTGAATATGCCGTGAATTCGGGACATGTGAAGGGAGCAGGCAGGAGTGTTAAATGAGATGTATAATTCAGAGACAGCATTCTGCATTTATTTCGACGTCAACACATTCATTCCGTAGTATACATGTATACAATTCGTTTAGAACTAGCATCCGAAGCCTGGAGGGAGGGGTGCACTGAAGACTAGTGCAGGCGAGGAGATGTCACACTGGCGAGATCGATAATCCACTTACATGGTTTAGGCGTGCGAAAGGCCACGGACACTTACAGTAGGGGAGTACAGTAAACGCATCACATAGCTCTTCAAACCAACCACTATTTATTTATTTACATCAAAAACAGATAAAAACTGTCTGTGACGTGCTAGCGAGAAGTTAATTTGAAGTTAAATTGATTTCCAGAAACAAAACAAGGAGCCGTCAGTCAGCATTTACTCGAGGATCAGGGAAACTGTCCGAAAGCCTGATCGTGATGGGGGTCATTGATCCAGAAGCTTAAGTGCAATACTTGTTACAGGTTCTTTAGAAATATACAGTCCGACTGGTGTACACTAAATATCGTTGTTAAAATTAATATAAGTTTCCTTATGAATGCTTGGTATAGTCTCTAATTGTATACAAACAGTTGTGTAGCAGGAATGGTTTTACTTGGGGCTTAAACATTTGAATCGGATTTCATCGTTTAATGCCATCTGGAAAGATGTTAGGTAATAATGTACATGTATTGTGTGCGAATATTTTGTAGTGAGCTGTTGATACTGCGCGCTACTACTTAAAATTACAAAAACAATATATTCTCAAAATAGCCTCAACATTTTTTCTTCAAACTTTTCGAACAAATAGTGGTAATTGCACTCTTTAATATGACGTAAGTTCATTTCGGTGTATTTTCCCCCCCAAAATTACACAAATGTACATTTTTGAAAGATTACTCACGCCGTTGATATACACAGTTCTAACAATTTGTACACACTATTGTATTTGTGAGTTAATATACTTAAAAATACTTCAAATTACGTTTTTTGAAAACTCAAAAATTTTCTATGAAAAAGCGCTTCAAATTTCTAATTTACAGTAGGTGCCTAAAAGCCAGTTTTTTAGAAGTGGCTCCTAATTTTTCAAAGAAAATTGCCATTTAGGACGGGTTTTTTAAATTCTTTTTTAATAAGCTTAAAATAATATTTTCGCTCTACAATTAGGAAACCGAAAAAAATAGGAAAATATCAAAAAATGAACTTTGGGTGGCGATAGATAGCAGCAGACAAGAATATGTGGGACGTTTAAATAGCTAACCGAGACCAAAGAAAATAGAAAACTAATACGGGAAAGTCTGTGTCACTCTGTAGCACCTCTAGTTTCTTTTTTAAACGCCAAAATGCGTTCCGTCGTCTCCTCGAAGATGAACAAATGTTTATGCCATTTGGCTTTCACTACATTTATTGCTCAACGGTTTCTTGTAAATTTTTGGTCTGCTATAAAAGCCAGAAGGTGCGTAAGATGAATTAAAGTGTTGAGGAGATTTTTAAGTACTGACGTTCAAAAAATCAACTTTTTTTAAATGTGAACGGCAAAAAAACAAACACAATTGTGAATCCTTGGGGCACTTTACGTCAGTCTTGTATGCAGTGAAGCCCTGCGACTGCGCCAGACTTTAGGCCGTCAGAACCTTAGCCTACCTAGCCTGCTCAGCCTTTTCCATAGCCTGCTTAAACCGCAAGCTCGCAGTTTGCAGATGACCTTTGCCGATGACGTTCCGATTGTCGTCCCGGGACTAGCAGCGTTTCGATTCTTGGAAATGCGCATTAAGTTCCGGTAACTTACAGGTTGTGATGCAATTGGAAAATTACTGCAACACTTTCCGCAGAAATTCATATTGCTAAGGCCAAAACGTTAAAGCAATTATTTATTGCTAATATAAAAAACATGCTGGTGAGTCTTTTTGAAATGTGTTGACACATATTTACATAAATACAGTGAAACTTGTTTCATTGTATTTATGTAAATAATCATAAGCGCTGTGCTACAATTCCTGGTGTTTAAAAGATTGCCTTGTTTTCTTCTCTAAGCGTCTTCTGTTGGTATTAATATCCCCCAAGTCAGAATTATTTTTCAGAAGAATTTTATCAGTTACCTCTTCACTTATAGCGTAAAAAATTTCCACAATCCATTAGTTTCTCCACAATCCCCCGGATCTTAAAGATTGTGCACGTTACCTTAAGTGCCCGTGAATTCAATCAGCATCTGTTTTCATATATTTCTAGGTTCATTTTTTGGCATTTCCTCCCTTATTTTTAGAATTCTATTTGCCGTATTCTGTTTTATCGCCGTCCCTTTTGCATTCACCTTTCACGATCACACTAATAATTGTGTACCCACAGAACTGCAGCGACCTAGCACCAGTGTATTCATGTGTCAGGAAAAACAAAGTCATAAAGGACTAACCTCTTCCCGAATGAACGTGCTGTAAAAGTAAGGAAGCCCGCCTGGAGGGCTGAGGGGTCTGAGAGCGTATACCGTCTCAGCATTTCGCTGCGAAATGCCGCGGGTTCGAGTCCTGCCTTGGGCATGGTTGTTTGTCCCTTGTCTTTCATGCATGTGTTGTCGCGGAAGGCGTCGCGTTCTGCTGACCATAGATAATAGGAGCTCGCATGTGTGTTAGTATATAGTGTATGGTCGAATATGGATCCCATAGAGACTTAAAGGGTAACCCGCTGTCGGCTTGATATAAGTCATAGAAGAACGAGAAGAAAGGTCCTCGGCATAATTGCACTATCGCGCTTTTTAAATTACACTTATAGTTAATAAATCTGTGACGATTACTTCGAAATTCGCCGTTATCATTGTTATTTCACGAAGGTAAAGAATGGTCATTTATTGCTGGGTACTGTGCGAATCTCCAAATTGTCGAATTATTCTGAAACACCTAATGGAATTTACCGAAACAAGTACAGCACGGAAACAGGGGATAGTTAATCTCATGGTAGAAGCTTGGCCTGAGGCTTTGCGTTAGAGCGCTCCAGTTCATCCTCCAACAGCGCGAATGAAGCTGATCCTAAGGCTGCAACAGGCAGAGGTAGGCCACGGCTTCAGGTCTCAAGCTCTTCCTTCTCGCGCCGTCCACGTTATCCTCAACGCCCGCCCGCCCTCGACGCCCTCGCCGGCCTCACCGTTCTCCGAGCCAGATTCCAGTCATAACTTCCACTCAGCTTCTGGGACTGAGAGGGATATCTCGTGCGTCGTGATGGACGGGTATAATTTGCGCGAGCTAGTACTTTATCCCGGGCGCCCAGACGCTGGTCTAGCGGACGGGGAGAGGGCAGCGGGGCGGGTGGGCGGGGTGGGGCGGGGCCGTGGGCCAGGTGCTAAACCCGGCAGGCATCTCGCGCAAGACAGCGCTAAGCCCCCGAGAGACGGTCCGGGCGCGGCCGCCGCTCCGTTCCGATCCATTGGCTAAGCGGCTCAGCGCGCGTGGCCATGCGGACGGGGGCGGCGGGCGCGGGCAGAGGCCACGGAGCAGCCGAGGGGGCGTGTGCCGCGAGGCGAGCCCAGGATGCCGACGGCTCGGCGTGGGGCCCGAGTTATCGGCCAGGAGAGAGGGCGATGCGAAAGAGACGAGCAACGAAAATGAGGGGCTTTGGCCAGAGCGAAACAAGAGGCGGGAAGTTGCGCGAATGGCGATGAAGGGCGCAGACAGCGGGCGCAAGCGCGTATTATCCTTTCGGAACAGACGCTGGAAGAGATATGGCTCGAGTAATTCCTAAACCATCGAGCGACAGTTGGTTTAGAAATTACCTGAACACTGCTGTCGATTTCAAATTTGAACAGAGAGAACAATTCTTTAATGTAACTTGTGAATTACGGAATCTGCATGATTACTACACAAAGAGATTCCATGCCTGATACGCTTCGGGTATTAGATGGACCCGTTTTTAGGTATTGTAGCACATCACGCAACCCTAATTAACTTACTTTATTAAATACTGTTTTAAATTTGCATAACAGTTCTAAGTACCCATATGGTTTGTATTTTTTTCAATAAATGTTTAAACCATTTAATATTTTGATCAGCTTATTGATTCCTGGTAGTTAAGTCATATAAAATCACCGAGCGAAGAAGCTCATGCGTAGCGCTGACATCGCAAGCGGGAGGACCGGGTTCGATTCCCGGGCCGGCCATTCTGACCGGGGATTTCGTGGTTTCCCTCAGTCATAAAAGGAATGCTGGGATGGTTCAAAAAGTCCACGATCACCTTTCACCAATATCCTATCACCTCCCATAATAATAATAATAATAATAATAATAATAATAATAGTAATAATAATAATAATAATAATAATAATAATAATAATTCACAGCAGGTACAAAGTTGCTCGCGTCCCCTGGGTAACGCTAAATGAGCAACAGTGATTAGTCACCATTGTGGGCATGCAGATCCCTACAAGCTGAGGGGCAAGTCTGGGCGTCCATACTGGTCATCGCGTCACCAGATGCCTAACATGCCAAGGGTGGGCGTTAGCTAACAACATGTCATATAAAATCACAGTTCAATATTAATTGAACATGATTTCTATATGAAATTGGTCTCCGATTTATGCGCAGATTTATTTAAATTTCACTTATATTTAATCAGTATGACATCCTTATTCCTCTCTAAAGCCTTCCCAAAACTCCCTAATATCCACGCAAAAATCATTAACATGCCTGGAGACGCATCAAAAAAGTAAGTTTCCCCAGGTCGTCATCAAAATGGAAATTGAAATTCAAGATAAATAAAAACATTTAAGCATATGCAGAACATTTGGCACTATTTCTCCCCAACCAGGTATTTCCCACCAGCGTGGCACCGCCCCAGCCGGGACACGCTTTAAGCTTCCGACTGGCCTCCCGGCAGGTGGGGTAGTGTAGAGAATGTACGTTTAAATGTGTTTATGTAAGGGGAGAGGATAGAACAAGGAAGGGGAAGAAAAGATCGTGCCTGTCCGTGACATTTTTGTTAGAGTTCTGCCATGGATTTCGCCGGGTATTGATCGGAGAACCACTACGGAACAGAGCAGCCGGCCACTCGAATTCTTCTCCAGACACCAACTGAATTCGACCTACCTAGCTAGTGTCGAAAATTCTGCCATCGTTAGGGGATCGAATGTAGGACCTTCCGGTCAGAGGCACTGGAGTGACATCAGTTGATGCCCTGGGCAACCTCAACCGCTGAATTGTGCCTTGATGAAGTTTTGGTAGAATTATGTACTGACAATAATTCTGCCCTTCCAAGTAATGTTGGAGAGAACGTGCTGTATAGTGATTTTAGTATTGATTGTCAGATAAAGGATACTTCGCAATGAGAACGATCTCATGTGTTGATGTCGTCTACAAATGAAAGCGAATCTGAAGATGAAATAGATTGATAGTATGTCAGGTGTGAATGGCGGTAATGGAAATATGACACTCTCGAAGAACACTGACAACAATGGTGAGTTCAAAGTTTTAATTTATTTTGATTTTTAGTTCTGATGTAATAGAAGTTCAAAGCCTTTGGTGTAGCATTGCTCTGGACAAGTGAGAAATATTTGGTCAGCAGACCAAGTTCACTCCCCAGAAAGCCTGGCACCTGTATGTTAAGACTACCCTTACCAACTTAATCCGATGACAAACGCGCGTTTAAGAGCACCGTATCGGGAACCCTCTAGTGCTGCCAGCGACGCGACGCCGGTTGCCCTGACGCCCAGATGGTGCTGCGTAACGGAGCGCGAGGGCTCACAGGCACTGCGGCCTCATTGCCGTCCAGCCCTTAAAGCCTACTGCGAGCGTGGAGAAGGGAACCTTGGCCTTGGTTGTCATGGCGACGCACTACTTTGGTCAGTGAGCCCATGCCAAGCGGCTGTCGGCGCGACGCTGCGAAACACGCAGGAACGCATATTGCAGAACAAAAAAGATTATTTAATTCGTCGACATTGGAGAATCAATCTACAAATTAGTTGATTATTAAGGTTGAAATAATTACATAGCTCGGTAAAAAAACATAGGAACGGCAGTACCAGTGGCGTCACGTTCCGCCCCAGGTAAAACAAGGCCTACATTTAGGCTGAAGGTTTTGCGATTGTAAGAAATATTGTTTACGATATTTTCTCTGATACTTCGCGATAGTTGTAACAATGAAATATTAAAAACAGCATCTTCCATAACTATTTTTTCGCTTCTGTTGCTTAAGTATCTGTTTCTAAAGGAATAAATGTAAGCATTTCATTTCAGTTTATATCTCAATCTTAATTTCATAAAATTGAGTAATAATGGCTGAGATTTCACTATTGATTATTAATCATTGACTGATGGATTCAAATTTCTTAAAGAATATTTTTACTATTTAAGGTACCAACGCTACTTGTGTTTGCTATACACTTCTTATAAAAGGGGCCCGGCCGAAGGTTTTGCGGGCGGACCAGCACTAATTTCGTTGTGCTACCGGTAGGAAGCTACAATCTGCACCTACTGATAACAATTGTTCGAGAATATATTTAGGAAAGCGTTAAAAGGGTATCGGTGTTTTATTCGTGTTCGAGTATAGCCTTGAGGTGATGTTGAAGTGGATGACGTGTGGTAGAGAGTTGATGTTCGAGTAGAGATGGGCCATGTGTTTAATGATAGATGTTATATTCAGTTCTTTGTATATTTGTTGTATATAAATTCGTGGACTATTCTTGCAGGTTTACAATTGTGTTGAAAAAACCGACCAATATATTTTAGTTTTTCGATGCTTCATTTCAATATGCGATTTCCTATTTAAAAAAGAAAAATAATTTATTTCCTTCTAAATATCGTAACATATCTCATGATTATCACCTCTACTTTAAAAAAATACAAATCATTTTTAAGAAAAATCTTAAAACAGGTTAATATGAAACATAAACAGGATATTTTGAACGCAAATAAAACATAAGCTACACATAATATAGTACAACTGTCTGAACGTGGCGCGACAGCCTGCAAACGGGCCAGGGCCTAACAGCAGCGTCCCGGCCTCGCGGTCATAGGTTAGGGGTACGTCTTAATAGCGCTTGTAGTCTAGTGTTATCAACCTCAGAAGAGAGTTGTCTCATCGTCACGTAGCAACATACAGTGGCATATTGCAAGGAAAAGGCACAATATAATCTTGCCCCACCTGGAATCGAACCCGGGGTCGTGCGATGGAAAGCGACCACAATGACTAATGAGCTAGTTTGCGAGGGCATATAGTAAAATTAGGGGTGTTAAACAACACATACTTTCTCGCCCGTATTTTTGCACAAAATTATGAGAAAAGTACTCATATTTCACAGATTAAGGAAAAAATGTAAAGTATAAAAAGTTTTGAACTTTTGCAACTTTCGAAAAGTAAGGGTTTCAACGAACATAAGATTTGCACCAGTCTCTTAAACGTTCTTCATATTATCCACCAACATTTAATAAAAAACGATGAAGCCATTTTTATGAAAATTTGGAAAATGCTCCAGGGGTTTCATGTAAAGTATCCTTAAAATATCAGTTTCAAATCCAAGGGTCCGCGACATCAGCCAGATCAGTGAGAAAATATCAATTTTGGAGGAAATCGGCTGAACGGTTTAGCCACTAGCGTTGTTCGCCGATGGACAGACGAACAGACGTTTTGCCGTCATTCGATTTTTCTTATCAATAAATCACAAAACGTGGATTCTGACAACACCACGTGATAGAGGAATTTTTTGCTTCTACATTGAGCCACCGGATTTATCCACTTTTTCGTTGCCAGGGGTCTGTAATAAGAGTTTTTCTGCCGAAAATTTGCCGTTTTTTCGCGCATTATTTTTCTTCGCAAACGTTCTCTCTATTCTGTAGCTACAAAGTAAAATATAATCACATTAATTAAAATCTTCCTGGAGAATTTGTATTTAAATGCTGATAGAAAAGTGAGCAATCTGGCTGCAGAGTCTAGTTTTTACTTTCCCGCTACGAGGTAGAAAGAATGTTATGTAACACTGTACGAAAACGGCGAACTGCACGAAAATGTTTGGCAAAAACACTTATTACAAGGCCCTGGTAACGGAAAAGGGGATAAATCCAGTTGCTAAATTTCAATAAATCAAATCATGTACAACTTTACTTAATTTTTTGCATAATGTAAAGAGAATTTTTAAATAATATTTTCTGTAAATTGACTCACATATTTTCTTTAACGGTGTTTGTCGAATGGCTCTAAGTGCACTTAATAAAATGATGAAAGTTTCATTTCCATTGTTTTGTTATCTTCGAAAATCCCAAATCTGTGTCTGGTGTCTCCCTTCTTTTACAATCTGGAAGTTGTTTTAATAAATCAGTTATAAAAACTAAATATTCGAATAAAGTCAATAAAAATCTAATTTAAAGAAAATGCAAATGCAAATATTTAAAATTGTTTTGAAAGAGTTGGGAAGTTTGTTGGTAAGTTGGTTGGTTGTTAGTGATTCCGGGCACATCAACTAATGAGGTCACTAGTCCTCATCCACTCCTAAGTGTAGGCATGCTTTTAAGTTAGTACAAGTAGTACCTATTTTAAAATTGCGTATCAGTAACAACGCAAGAAAATATTTACTAGGCTGTCCGGGTGACGCCGCGTCCATGGCGAAGGTGCCGACGTTTCGGTCGCCATTCTGCGACCTTCCTCTGGGCGTAATGCCTCAGGGCTGGCATTACTCCCTGAGGAAGGTCGCAGAATGGCGACCGAAACGTCGGCACCTTCGCCATGGACGCGGCGTCACCCGGACAGCCTAGTAAATACTGACTCCAGTCGCGGAAGCCTACGCTCTTAACGCAAGAAAATATGTGCGGTTAACACCATGAACTTCATAGAGTTCTCAAATCTATGTGATTTTAATTATTGTTTAAATTTGATTGATATACTGCAAAAACATTTACATGTTTTATGTTATATATCTATTTGCAAAATTCACCTCTTTAGGCTTACAGAAACAATGTTCAAAGTGTTCCCTTATAAAGTTAAAGACGATAACGCTATGAATTTGGATGTTGTTCACATTAATCACTAGACTTTCACTAATAGTTTATAACTTTATACAAATCTAAATATATATAGCAACAATCTTAATATACATCAATAAGTATCGACTCTTTACACACGCTTGCACTCGTTCAAATACCTTTAACCGTTACGTCGTCTTTAAAAAAATGTATTGTATTATTTTCTTTTTCACTTCTTCTAACATTACAAAATCTTTTTCAATTTATCTTCAACAAGTAAAGAAAACATTTCAACAACAAAAGGTATTTATAATATTCTGAAAATTTGAGCGGTCATATCAAGCTACAAACTCCGCCTTAGACATGGTGGGGGTTCAGTTTCAAAGAAAACTAATCCTTAAGAAGATTTTTAACTTTTGAGGTATAAGGAGCTAGGATACTAAATTAATCAACCAATTATATACTACTTGTATACGAGACAGTAATACCTCAAATTATTGAGATTTAACTACAAATTGTGTATTATTCTAATTTTTCCGTAATCACAAAGTTAACATTTCAGGAAATAACTTGTGTGCGGCATAAGCATTCTGACAATGCCTACCCTGACTTCTCTTGTCGTTTTTTACGTTTCCTGCCTTTCGATTAGTGGAATTGGTCGTCGCTGTTCAGATCTACTGGGAATTAAATAGTTCTGACGGAAATCGTACATATCGTTTCTGTAGATGGAACCGTGATTTTTAGTGTAGAAATTGGTGAACTTTTTTTCTGATCTAAATATTTTTAGACTATTAGAGCTACAATACAAATGCCGTGTATTCTAATGTTCTTAACAGAATTCTCATTCATATTCTATGACATTGTTTTACAAAAATGAAAATACGAATTCCATTCAGACTGCCAATAACTGAGTTTCTTTCACATTAAATGTTCGAATGAAACATACCATCAATACTGAATATTTATTGCACCATTAGATATTGAAATGAATATTATTACATATTCCAGCGCAGTGTACTAATATTTTCTTCATTTGTTCCCTTCATAGCTCTGAACGGAGCAAGTTTTCTGTTGTATACATCCTGGCACCAACTGAGTAGTAGACATTAACAACTCTGAGTGACCCCGGAAGAAAATGCTCTGGAGTTGCTTTGGAGGGTTGAGGAAGCGTTGCAGGGATAGGTGGCGCAAGTTTTTGAAAAGAGTTTACGGGGTGGGGTGATTCGTCTTAGAGACACCAGACGGCGCTGGCATTGCGGTGACATATGTACTTGACACAAGATGGAAAGCGCGCCATTTATACACCATTTTAACGGCGTTGGAGTTAGCGTGCCCACGCCGCTCCGTTGCGTCCCCCGCCCCCTCACGCTCCACCCACCTCTCTCTCTCTCTCTCTCTCTCTCTCTCTCTCTCTCTCTCTCTCTCTCTCTCTCTCTCTCAGACTCACGCGCGCGCGCGCGAGCTCCGTGAAGCAGGCCATACAGGGGGAAGGGAGGGGGAAGGATCTCGCGACCCAGACGTCATGACGCAGGGGGCGGGCGGCACGGCACCCCCGCTCAAGCGCTCAGCCACAAGAATCTGATGCGAAGATGTGGACCATCCATCTCGTTAAACTGGTGAGCGAGGAAGAACGAGCCGAGTGCCAGGATTGATAGCCTTTGGACATCCCGCTTTTTGTCGGTTAGATATTCTAGAATGGCCCTGGATCTCGTTTTTGTGGCTACTCTGTCAATCACACTGAGGGGAATGAGAAAATAAGCTTAGTATTACTATTAACACTGAAAGATTAACCTTTGTATTGTTGTCACATTTTCAGAATATTTTACTCGTACGACGAAATATTGTACAGCGATTGTTTTTCCAACACCATTATTCTGCAAGATTCATTCAGTAACTCAGTGTTGGTCTTAATAAAACTCATAATATTTCAACATTTCGTCAAATCGAAGGGAAAAGTTGTCCAAAATGGGAACGCTAATGTATTTTTGTATTATAAATGTGAAACAAACTCCATTAAAATATCTATTTATAGTTACAAATTTAAAATAGTTATATTACTATTTGAAAATTAGAGTTGTTTAATGAAAAAGGTATTTTTTTCTAATATTTAGTTAAATAAATAAAACGTGCTAAAATTCCCATTTTTAACAAACATTTGGGTAAAATGGAGTTCCCATTAGAAAGAAAGAAAATTGTGTGTTATTCATTATTGTATTTGTTTTTTTAACATGAATAAACCGAAAAATACATGTTTCATAGAAAATCACAACAAAGTTTTAAAAACTGAATACTGAAAACATCAAAGGCCCATCATAGACGTATCATAAAATGCTAAATTGAGGATATGTTTGTGTTTCTCCTAAAGGCATTTAATATTTGTTAACAGTATAAAATTGAAATTCATCCTCTCAAGCAACATGCTGCCTACTAGAATTCCTTCCTACTTTTATTTAGAATTTGGAGAAAATTCAGCCCTACGATTTCTTCGTCTACCTACTGTTTCTGGCCTCGCGATAGCAATCGCATTTAAATGAGTATTTTCTAAAGGCAAATTCTGTCTACTGAAATGGTGGCTCAAGTGGTAGTCCCCAAACCAATGGTCACAAGTTATTGGGCGCGATCCCTGGACGTCATGAGTTTGTTGGTTTTTTTTTGTTTTTTTTTTTTTCTTTTGCAAATTTAGAGTTGTAAATAATGGGTTGCATGTGCTCAAGTTTGCCTGTATTAATAGCGGAAGGAGAAGGCCGGAACCAAGTCGATAATAAGAAATGGGCAAGCGAAAACGAGTCAACCTGGAACGAAACCCATTTCGGCGCAAATATATTTTGATAACTTAGATTTGAACATGCGAAGTGGTGGTGACTGGGGTCTTCTCGAATCCGCTACAAATTCAAATTACGCGTCTCATGCGCACCGGGCGCACTAGATCGTCGTGTACCGTGGGCGTCCATCGCCTCATGCATTTGATTTATATCTTCTGTGCTCTGGCGCTAGCAAATAACAGTCATTGATTCTTTCCTGGTTGCAAATGATGCTAAGGAATGTTTATATGCGTTATGAAACTGTAGAATTGCTCTTAAGAAAGGTTGAGACATTGTTGTTTCTAGAAGTTTTCTTGTCTTTGTTCATATCGTGATCTTTGACATTTGTTTCTGTCAATTAAATGACTACGCATCGTCGTTTAGTCAATATTAGACCAAACAAACTTACTTTCGTTGTCCACATATGCAGAACTTATTCGTGTTACCATTCCATTAAAACTCAGGTTAGTAACATCCAATTCGTATTTTGGAAGCATTATTCAACAATTAGTTTTTGTCAGGGGCATTCCGTACTTTTTCAAGTATTGTTTCGTTTTATTTGAAATTTACAAACGCACTTAGTACCTTCTGCACACCTCTAGCCAAACTTTCTTCACACCAACTCTGCCTGACCAATTTTTTGTACCCACCATCATAAGCTCTAAACTAGTGGTGTTAAACAGCACGTAATTTTTCCCCCGTACTTTCACGCAGAATTACGCGAAGAGTACTCAAATTTTCGAAAACTTGTACCTGATCTTACTTCGAAATCTATCTTTAAGTAACAAATTTCATTAAGAGAAAAATCTATGTCCTTAATATTTTAGTTGTAGGAAGACTCAGAAAAAATTATGAACAGTTGCAATTTTCAAAATAAAGGTTTTCAACAAACGTGAGGAACAAACAATAATGAAACTTGGTATGACGTGTTTTCGGAAGTTAGCTCAGTTGACAACTATGAAGAAAGGGACGAAGAAAGTGATAGGTTTCAAGTTGAACCTCATGCACTCTCCAGTATTACAAGATATAGGTTATCGGCAAATGAAGTGAAAAATAACAAGTTAATAACTTTGTTAGGGGAGATTGAAAAGAACATGAACACATTGTTGTATCAGAACGTGTGAAGAAATTCAAACAGATAGTTAAACGGTGGCCCATTTCACTTGACAAGTATGCAACGTACAAAAATGTCAGACATCTGTCAGACCTAAAATCAAACATCCCCGCTCGCTCCTTGAGGGTGACATCCCATTTTTTATTGCAGATTCAGATTCTACACGAAAAAGACATACGTTTGGTCTAAAAATTTTGAAAACTGTCTTTATGGCATTAAATTTTAATTTTTTACTTTATTTTGATAATTATGAAATTTCATGTTTTGCCTGAGTTTAAGAATGCTTTATCAAACAAAGTACTAAAACATCTTCAAATTTGATTTTACTTTGCAACGTGCTTTATATTTCTTTTGTTTACATCCCGCTCTGAAGGTTTGAAACGATAAACCTATTTAAAATGGCATTAATAAGTCCATATTAAGGTCAGGGGGAAAAATGACGTATGTTTTTCAAAATTTCTTTTCTCAAATCTTAGATTTTTGTTTACTTCTGTCAAATTGCAGCAGAGGCATTATAGTTTATTGTAATTAAAGAATCTTGATGATAAATTGGAATTTGCCAAAGTTATTAGCATTTAAAGTTACATTTTTATTTTTGCTTTTTATGGGCTTCGGTGAACGATACATATGCTTAGCATTTGTAAATCTTACTATTTAGCATTTATTATTGAGTGATTGACATTTGTGTAATTTAAAAAAAAATAGAACACAGAAAATGAATTTTATGTCATATTAAACAGTGCAAATATTAAATCCCTGTAAAACTGTATAAATCCGTTTAAATATTTCTGGCAACGCAGAATATTTTGAAACTTTTTTAAAATGATGTCTCCAATTTTTTTATTAAAATTAATCCTCGTTACATCGTAAAAAACACTTTAAAAAGTGCAGGTTTTAATTTCGTTAAAATCTCTGATTTTTTCAAAAATTACAAAAGTTCAATTTTTTCTCTGTCTTTAATATTGAGGTTTGAAATTTTTGCTTAATGCAAACTGATCTTTAAAGACAGGTCTTGAAATAAAGTCATATACAGTACAGGCAGCGTATAAGCCACTGTGAAAGTTCAATACGCTATTGCCTCACATTACTATTGCCCATGGCACTACAGCCATTACAAATAATTGAAATCTAAATACATTAGCACGTGCTGACAGGCACGTGCTGACGGGCTATATACCCATCTCGATATCGTGTTCATAACTTTCGCCAAAGCCGAACCTTATTGCCTCCGCGACTTCGTGTGAGTCAGATGAGCCCCAGCGCTGAACCTTGGCTGTGAGAAAGTAAACAAATCCTCGCATGCTGATTGCTTTAGCGCAGGTCACATAACGTACCACAGTACGTGGTGAAAGAATTGTTCGACTCTCTTCGGTAATGTAATATTTGGAAGATGAGTAGTTTTCTCGTAACAGTTACGCGAAGGCCAGGTCAGTGGCCGAGATCGTAAAACAGTAGTGTCGTAGCGATCTCGAAGCAAAGGATGGCGAGTTCGAGTCCCGCCACAGGGATAGGTGTATTTGTATTCCTCCTTTCATCACCACATGTTATCTTCACAGTTGTTCTACCGTTAAATGCAATTGTGGTCGCTAATTCCTAGATGTTGATGCGGCCTTAAAGAAAATACACGAATACGTCCTCATCTTATATTCGCTGAAATATGTTTAATTTGTAATTTCTTCAAAGAATATTTTTTTTAATTTCTCCTCGTATGTATCGATGGACGGTAAAAAAATTGGCGCTAGGCATTTCAAGCAAACTCCGTATTTTCGAAAACTGCAAAATTTTAACAATTGAAAACCACAAAATTTCAAATATAGATTGTTGCCATAAAGAAAATCTATTCTAAAAAACTGGTGTTTACAAAAGGTCATGCAATTTAAATAATGAAGAATTTTTGCGTAATTTGTGCTTGTACTTTAATGCAATTAAAACTTGCTTTCTCAAAAAGCTCAAAATTATTGCTTTCAAATTTTTCCCCACAGATCGCTTAAAAGTATGGCGCTGTAATTTTGATTGAACCTTCTAAATTATCAAAAAATGCAAATTTAGAAATAATGCGAGAAATAGGAGGATGAGTAACTACGACTTCGCAATTAAATAAGTTTGTGATTCGAAACTCAATTCAAGTTCAAATTGTGTGGTAAAGAACACGCCCAATCACGCCATTTAATCACGAAGAAGTGTGGAAGTGGTGAAAATAATATGCGGTTAAAGGAGGTGTGAATGTCGTTGGGCGAGAGTAATTTCATCACAATGTGATGTAGCCCCACAGTTTCGACGGATGATGAAGGGGCCGGTCTCGGCTTTGTAGCAGAAATGGCCATGTCTTACGAAAGAGATTAGGGCGAACAAAGGCTAAGTAAGCTGCGCGACTCAGATAAATGACACTGGGCTACCACTAGAAGCTGAGAGTCGCGAGCAACAAGACCTTCTTGAGCTACTCGAGCGGTGGGAGAAAGAAGTGAATATTAAGTCTTAGATCATTTTATGAGATCACAGCCGCAGTGTGTTGCAAATATTATAACTTTATATCTTCCGTCAATTGTTCATTTATTGATCGTATGAGAAATGAAGTATTTAAAGTAAAACATATGTAGAATAAGTAGTTAAAAAATCGTAGTTTTCTTACGTTTTTGGAACTACGGATCTCTTCATTATGTGAAATTCAACAAGAGGTTAGCATACCTCTTCAATTTTTTATTAATTTATTTCGAAATGCTATTTTGATTTAGGAGTGGTTACTTGAAATTATCAGATTTTTATTTTGCTGCGAATGTATCGTTTTCCGGGAGAAAAATCACGTTTGATGGGATCCTGATACCCAAAAAATGGATATTCTTTCTTATATTCGGTTAAAACTGTAACGACATATGGACAACCTACCACGCATAACAGCTTAAGTATTAAATCACGGGCGATTCCCATATACTCGCCTCACCTGAAAAGCAGTTTTTTACGGCATTGCTTATAACGGCGCAATATTTTAGAAGCGGCTTTAGCTTCAATTTGTCGGTTATAACGGCCAATTGTTACTACAACGCTCTTTCGGTTCATGTCCCCACTTATAACTCATTCTTATATGTACGAAGAATTGCTGTTGCTTTGCTTGCACAGAATAAGAGGGTCAAAAGCAAACAGCACTGCTGTATCCTGAGAAAGGGTGGTACCTTGCTCATTCCAAACTCGTGTGGCCGTTGGCGAATTTCAGAACACTTCTATGTATCGACACGATCTTGCAAAGGAAGATAACACTCGTCTCGAGGAAACGTCTCACATGCTGATTAGATTTGTATTATAGTATACGTAGAAATTAAAGAAATTGTTTTTAATAGTTTTGCCACGTCTTATTCTTTCTTATTTTCTAACATAATTTTATTATCTGTGTGTGCAAACGTTGCAACAAATGGCTTAACTTATACAACCATTTAACGACATAAGTACGCGGTTTCTTCGAAGTCATTATCTTAGTTGATTGATTGTTAGTTATTCCGAGCATGTAAACTGAGATCATTTTTCCCGTAAGTGTAGGTCATAATTTTATTCTGGAGGTGGCGGTTGTCTTCCCACGCAGTATGGCGAGACCCGGCGCCGATCTACTGTCAACTAGCGGATTTTTCCGAAACCAGGTATTTCCCACCACCGCCCCAGTCGGGACAAGCTTTAACCTTCCGGCCGGTCTCATGGCGTGTGTGGTAGTGCATGTGAGTATGAGTGCGTAAAGGGTGTTGATAGGACAAGGGCGAGGAAGGAAAGATAGCGCGTGGTCAGTGGTCCGTTTGTTAGGGTACTGCTCCGGCAATCGCCTAGTGTTGATCGGAGAAACGACAGATAACTTTCAATCAGAGCAGCCGACCTCTAGAATTCTCCTCCAGACAGTGACTGAATTCGACCTAGCTGACAAACTCGAAACTCCTGTCGCCGTCGAGACTCGCACGTAGGACTTCCGGGTCAGAGGGACTGCAGTGGCATCAGTTGACCCATCTGTCGTGGTCATTATGTCAGGTTTTGAGTGTATGTAACAATTTACTTTTTACTTTTCCCACCTTACTACTGACTGACGAAGTAAGAAAACCTATTGTAATGCTGAGGCAGATACCGGCAATTTTTCCCAAATGTATTGTGGGGCACCGGCATCCAAAAAGTGGATAAATCGTGTTCCTAGAAGTTGTAATATACTTCCTGTAACACGTTCGGTGAAGATAATCCAGGTTTTGTAGGGTAATTGCAGCAGAAATAATGGCTGAAAAAGTTTTCATTTTTTGTTTCTTCGACTACAGCAAAAAGCAAATTATTTAATTTCGAATCAGTTTTTTTTTAAAAAAACGTATGTAACTTCAGTATTCTCGAAACACTAATACGAGGAATTCCTAATTGCTGCGATATTTCTCGGACACTCGCATGGGGATTATGAGCCACAGCGGCTAATACTGCTATTTGATTACTTTCTCCACAGACAGTTGCTCCACGCATTCTTTTCTTCGGTTGTACACTTCCTTCAGTAGAAAACTGTTGAACAAGTGAAGAACGCGATCGTACATTTCCAAGAAAACTCTCAGCATACAAAATGACAGCAGCGTCAAAATTTCTCCCACATTCGCCAAAAACGAAAATCATTTCGATTTTCTTTTGAACTGTTACATAATTAATGATGCTTACTGCTACTTGACTTGTCTGCCACTACTGAAAACCGACTCTCCTCAACAACTTTTTATACGGAAGAGTGTGCCGCTTCCCGCGGCTTCTTCGTATTGGCCGCGCTGCTGACGCGCGCGCCTGGGAACGCGGGCAGCCATCTTGCGAATGAGAGGGTTTGAAGCATTGGACGCCGCTATAATGGTTGGCATTAGGATGATAATGGCTGTATCTATTTCGATTCCGTGATTGCAAAAGCATGGAGTGGGAAGGTGGGTGTTTAAGTAGTCCTGGAAAAAGGGCCAGGAGATGGGGCCATGGAATAATTTGGTTGGTTTAGGAGTGGGTACTGGCGAAAGTTTGAAGGAAATGAGAACTGGTGAGTAATCAGAGTTAGATTCGGGAATGAGTTGTTGGAAAATTCTATTGTGAACATATTTGGTAAGTATTATGTTACGGATGTCGGCTGGTACTCGGGGATTGTATGGAAAAAGCGTGGGGTCAGCTGTGGCAGCAATATTAATGTTTGCATTACAGAAATTAAGAAGTTGGGCTCCGCTAGTAGCGGCTGAGCGGCAGCCCCACGATTGGTGTTTGGAGTTCCAATCACCTATGACTATGGTAGAGATGGGTGCAGTAAATAATAGTTTTAAATGGGTGGAGTTAGTCGGTATTTTGAGAACTTTATACATGGTGATTATGGTTATGGGTGGGCCCTTGGGGGGGGGGGATAGGAAGTACTGAGTTTGCAATGTTGGAGGTGATGAATGGGGAGAAGTGGGAAATGGTTAATGAATTTTTTGTTGAGGATGGAGACACCGCTTGAACGTTTGTTGGTAGATATGTCTGATCGGTATAGAGAAAAGCCGGGGATGGAAAATTTTGACTTGGAAAAGAAATGGGTTTCGGTTATTATGGTTATGACAATAGAGTATTCAGCAAGTAGATAGGCAAAAAAAATTTATTTTTGATAATGCCGTTGGAATTCTAATTGAGAAGGTTGATATTCTGGTAATAATAGGAGCCATTGCTCAGAAATGAAGTGAGGATGGACATAATCATATTTTATATTAGGGGATCAGGGAGGAGAGTATCTGCTTGATAATGTTGACTACAAATTGATTTTGGAGATTGGTCTGCGAATAGCTCCAGGAGAGCTGGGGAAGTTGGGAGAGGGGGGAAACTTTTCAGGTTGAGGAGAGGGGGAAGGGATAGATAATGAGGTAGTGTCGGCCTGAGGGTGCGGGTACGGCGGTGTATTAGGAATATGGAGGTTGGCTGGTTGGGGCGACTGGGCGAGGGGACCTCTTGTAGATATGGATGGGCGAGACTTGGCGAAGGCAAGTTGCTTTTCCTGAAAAAAGTACAATTTCTGTCAGCTGCTCTACGCTTTGCTTTAAACGTCGCACAAATATGCTCATCGTTTGGGAGGAGCGAACACGTAGCAGATAAGTGGTCTTTGCTGCCCTTAACACATTTCGGAGTTTTGTTGCAGTAATTTCTGGTGTTACCAAAGTCCTGGCAGTTTTTGCATTGCACTATTGGTTGATTTTCTTTCTGAGTTCAACGTTTATAACACAGTGTAGCAGAGTTTCTATTTTACAGCGTTTTGCAAAGTCCTCATTGTTGTCTATTTCTACGGCACAGGGGGGCATTGGGGATCTCTCTGATTTGTACGGGCGGGTGATTTTACTCGGCGTGATGTCTTGTTCTATGAGGGCATTCGTGACTTCATCTGTGAAGGAGGTATGCACCCCCTAATTATAGCACTTTTGCGTCTATTCTGTGGAGGAGCGCGGAATTACTAATACAAACTTCTATAATAAATTTCATATTGTGATAAGAAAACGTGTACTGTATTACTTGTTGAGTTTCTTCCAAAACTAGTAAAACGGTAACAAAAAAAGTGTCAGAATTTTTTCTTATTACATTTGTTTGTATTATGTGCTATGAAATTAGTTCTACATAGTGTACTTCATTGACGTAATAAACAAGATCCTTTTTGTAGACTAAAGCGATGGCGAATCCCCAAGCTTTAGCACAAGTTCGCCTGTTTGTCAAATGAATGCGAATTATTTCTTCGTGTGACTCATCTACCGCTCCTACCAATTTACTTTGGAATGAGTGTCAAAGTAACCGATCAAATGACTAAACCGAGTATACTAACGTCTTTTGGTTTGCGGGATTCTCCCATCTTCCAGCTTCCAGCCGGGTCAAGCTTTTTGCTCCCGACTTCTCTACCAACATGTGTTGTAGTGTAGTGAATGTGTGTGTAAGGTAGAGGAGACAAGTATGCGGAAGGAAGGACGCGCGCGGTCCGTTTGGTAGGGTACAGCTTGAAGAAGCCACAAACAATACTGCTTAGAGTAGGCGGTCGCTAGGGGTTTTCTTCAAACAGTGGTGGAATTGGACTCAGCTCTGTAATTAGAGTCGCCTGTCGGAGCTAGAGAAATAAGACCTTCTGGTCAGAGATGTTGCAGAGGACTATACCGTTGTTGCCATTAAACTTTCACAGCCAGAACCAATAAAAAATGGGAATATATTTCACGCGCCGAGCAGCTATAAACTTTGAAGCTCAGTTAGTTAAGCACTGACAGGAATATCTAGAGGTCTGGAGTTCCAATTCTGGCTTGTCAGAGCCACGGTTGTCTGCAGGTCGAACTATATACTACGTTGATATCGGAAAAGCGCGGCGAAAGAATATTACTGCGAGAAAGTATTAGGAGGATTGCCTCCCCTCTTTGCAGTCTTTATTGAACTCTTCATCCTTCACTGCCGCATCTGCATCTTCCTCTCGTGATACAGGCGAAGATACGCGAAATTTCAACGATTGCCATTGGTGCGCAGAGAAGAAAAGAGGACAAGCGCCACAATAATGAATAGTGAGGAGACGGTGCCAAAACGACCTTGAGTCGCCTAAATTTCTCGCCTCTAGGATGGTATTGCTGTACAGTTCTCAACGAATGGTTGGACCCACGCATGGAGAGTAATCAGGGAGAGAAATTTTCGCACTTTTCCACGCGCGCGTGAGTAGGTATTTAAAGTTGTAGCAAGGCAATTGCTCACGTCACTTAATAAAGCTTACCAACTCCTGCTTTGCTCCCCTCGCCACTGCTCGGCTTTCGCAGCTGGTTGGGAGGTGGTGCGAAGAGAACGACTTGCAAATATTGGCACTGAGAATATCCTCCTGGCAAGTCACGTTTGTATAGCTTCACCTCTACTGCACTTTGATTTAAATGCAAACTTTTGGTATAACATTGCAAGAATTTTGTTGCTCAGGCAATACAGAGCTTTATAATCACGTAATGGAGAAGTGTTAATGATTATATCACAGCAATTTTTTTGGCAACACCTAGTGTATTTATTTTCTTAAATGAACGTAAATAATTTGAATTTTGTAAGGTTATATAAGGCAAGTAATGTTATTTTTTGAATGATCATAATTAAATGACAGAAATTTGTAATTATCTATTATATCTCTAATATCAAAACAGTGTGCTTCGAGCGACCAAGCAAGTTCTGTCAGCAAAGCTCCGTTCACCTCGGGCAGCCTGTTCTATTAACCTTGTTAGGAGAAGTTCAAATTAAAAAATTAGAGAAATCAACATTTAAAAAAATTATAAGTGTAATGACATATTCTCATCAACGGATCAAGTAAAAAGTAAAGTCCTGTGTGCAATGAATAATGACTACAATTTTTCATTCAATGGTTAAGCACCGTATTCCAACAACTCGTTTCTACGGAAGAGGCAATGGACGTTCAACATCTGGCAGCCATAAAACAGTCAAGTATTATAATCAGCACTGGCGCTGTTTCCAACCCAACAATTCACAAGTCACGGCCATTCAGTTACCAACAAAAAACTGTGATTCTCAAAAGAGTTCAGTGGGTGATCCCCTACATATCCGAGTTGCGTAGAAAAAAGTGCGGTTAGGGTAGTTGGCAGTGACCTGAACATACAAACTCAAATTACATCCTACTAGTGAAAAACAGGTTCAGTATTCTAAGTGACGAACACCTAAGTATTGAAGACAACACATTTAGCTATCTAAAGGACAACAGTAGTGAATACACAAACAACACAAATAAAGTTCTACCGAATTTCCTAGTTTACATTTCAAAGATAAACAATTTCATAAACGAACTAAAATATTTTTTAGAAATTTCATTGCATATTTAGAAATTAGAAAAAAATGGGCCAAATCTACCACAACCTTCAATATATCTGGTTAAATACGTAATCAATACGCATAGAAGCTTCCACGCTTACAAACTTCAGTGAACAATAGGTAAACTACGGTTTTTAAAAACCGTCGTTTTCTAATAGTTTAGCCTTACCACTTTCGAACTGGCAATTCTACAAGATATAAAACAACGTCACATAAATAATTAAAGTTACCAGACTTTTAAAAAAATAAACATAACCCAGTCGTTGCAGCAGAAATCAGTGGAAATAAACTAATACCGACTATATTGTCAATAAACCAAATAGATAATCAGAAGAGTAAGAACGGAAAGAAGATGAGGATCTACCTACCCCATTTAGTGCCAAAGATGCCTTGTCTACAGACATACAAAGAACAATTTATAATCATGTAATAAGTTGTGCTTAATGTTCAGGAAATCACTACAGTTAGATGTCCATGTAAACATCAATCGCCAAAATGCGTGCAAACTGCAAAGAGGAACATAAATCGTATGTTAGAGGTACAAATGGTCCATACTATAGCTTCATATACGAAAGACATAAAGAGTATATATATATATATATATATTAATGATATATATATATAAATATATACATATGTAAAAATCACTTACCAAAAGATCACATCACCTCCACAAAAAACTCAATTCCCAATTCCGAAATTCCTAAATCCGTTATCCTACTCTCAGCGTGGTAGCAATTCACACGTCTCCCAATCTATTAATCCCTTTCTAATCACAATAATTAATACAATAACATCATGTGTTATTCATTAATTCATTATACCCTACTATCATTACCCGCAATTCAAAACTCAATATCCTATTATTTAAGCAGCAGCAATGGCAGTTCAGCTCCATAACAACCTAACATTCATAAATTGGCACGAAATTGCATTGCAAATAAGAAAACTGAACTAATTTATCTTAATTCAAAAATGTCGATAACTCATGCATAATGGAACACACTCAAAAATTAAAATAAATTGTTTTGGTATATTCCAGGCTAAACAACATACATAACAGAAGAATAGACAAAAATGGATGTGGAGTATTAATACAATAAAAACAATTACCATGAAACTCATCCCTGAAACACTAGTAGAAACGATTGCAGTCAAAAAAAAGGAAAAACTGCAACGTAGTAACAGCTTATGAATCACCAATGGTATTACTCTATTCCTATCCCACATTATTACTAGTCTTTTCAGATATCTAAATGCAAAAACACACAATGGGGTGTTTTTGCAACAAACAACAATCAATCAAATAAACAAGAAAGCAAAAAAAACTGAGGAAATAGTAAACCAACACAATTTAAAAATAATAGCTACTGCCGAACCTACTTACTACCCATATGGGTGACTAAACAGACCAGGTTATAGGAATAACCAATACCAACAAAAGGTGTTTCCTAACGCCAATATTTGAGTTTGATTAAGACCATATACCCGTGTTAATACCAACTCGATAGCGATCACTACCCCACTCCCTTCTGTCTAAAGAAAATATCCTTAAGGTAAATTGGCGCAAATTTCAGAAAACAAATGGCACACATTACGTTTTTAACGAAATTCCAAAATTCAAAATTTTAAAACAATTATTAGAAATAGAGCAAACAATTTCAATATTCAACACATGAATACATGCCACCCTGCAATCTGTAGAAATAAAATCACACACTTCTAAAAATAATAAACAACGAAACTTTCTTCCTAAAATTTTAAATGCAATAAATTCAAATCCAAAAACTAAAGCTATGGGCAACTAAAAAAACAACTGATTTTAAAATATAACTCTAATTATGAGGGTAGTTGTAATTGTAAAACTGTGTAATAAACATTAATAATCAACATTCCGTCTGTCAAATCCAATCTCTTAATACTCAAAATAATTCAATTTGATGGTCCACAAAAATATACTACAATAAAAAACAAATATACCACCTCCCATTACGCTATCGGGTAAAGCCGAGATAACACAAGCCGAGAAACTATCTACCTACGTCGCATCCATATTCGCCACAAAACCAACTTAATACCGTACAGAACACGCTATTTACACTCAAAGAATACGCTATTTACCAAGTAAATTGAAAAATGTCAATTAACAATATCCTTAATACGGTTAATGATAAAAACAACAACACAGTTATCTACACAGTTATCTATAAGTTAACTACACACTTTATCTAAAATATTTGAAACAATAATACAGTTAAATATACATCTACCGCCCTACTAATACACGTAGAGTTCTCTTACTTTAGAGAAACCTCTGTTGCAGTTAGAGGTTAAGAAGAATTTACAGTCTATTGTCTTCGTCGGATATGCTGACATTCCCTGGTGGTAGCTGCAGACTAAGATTTTCACCCCAGTGTACTGGAAGAGAACTTCCAACATGCTTCTCACTATTCTCCAGTCCAGTCCATCAAAACTACATCCCAGTTTGGGCATGGCAAGCTTCTGGACATTCGTCTTGGTAGAACTTGTTGGCGTAATTCAATCAGACTTTCCCAGATATTCTGATACGAGGCCTTGTGATGTGGCTTACTTTTTGTCATGAGATAATACACATATCTACTCACGTCGCGCAGTTCCAGGACCTTCCCAATTTCCAGTTGCTGGATCTCTAGTTCTTCTATTCTCCTGTATTTGCTCTTGAATACAACAACAATGCCTCTGGTCATATCTAGATGCTGGGCGACACAATGCGCTAATGAATATTCCTGGGGTACTGTAAAGAGATCCTGATGCACTTCCATTGTCACACCATTACGAGCTATATCATTCCCGCCATGATGAGACATACACTCGTCGAGTCGAAAAGTGAACTCTTTCATGTCCAGCTCATAAACTCGTGCGGTGTTTTCTCCGTCATTTTCTTTACTTTTGCGTACGGCGCCAGCCGATTGGACGACCCGCGGTTTTCTATTCGGCAATTTTTTAATTCGGTAGACAACATCATTTATCCTCTTCACCACTTCGTAAGGCCCTTCCCACTGCCGTTGTAATTTTGGACATAAACCACGGCGTTGTTGGGGATTGAACAGCCAAACACGATCTCCAGGTCGGTGACCTTCTTCGGCTTTGGTTTCATCCTGACACTTGCGATTTGTATTCGCTCACGCACCAACATTCGTTTCATTATTGTCTTCAATTATCTTGATCAGTATATTTTGTAAAGTAGAAATTTCTTGAAAACACAACAGAATCAATCGTTTCAGTATGAGTCATCAAATATTATATGTAATAACTGATTCAAATATTTGTATGTGTGCAAATGAAAGTGATCTTGAAAAAAAAGCAGTGAAAATATAAAAGTGAAATACTATCACATTTTCAGTTATTTACTACAGAATAATAAATGGAATGAAATAATGTTTTTCTAAAGCATGTGGATTGATTATTCTCTAAATGTTTTCCAGAGTCCAGAATGTATTCGTCGGGTAGTAAAGGACTTTCAACTGGCACGCCTGTATCAATTGCCAGAATGGTGGAAAAGGATTAAATCTGTCTAATGATTTATTAATTCTATTACCATCAAACATTACTATTAAGTGCATTACAATTAGAGAGAAGCAACTGGAAACTAATAATGCAGCGTTGTTCTAAAGCTTGTAGCTTGTTTTTTTAAAAATATGTTTACAGAGTCCCGAACGTATCTTTTTGGGCAGAAAAGGACTGGGAACTGGCACGCCAGTATCAGTTGGCAGAAAGGTGAGAAAAGGATTAAATCTGTGTATTGATTTTTTTAATTATAATACCATGTAACTGTTATTATATGCAATAAAGTTAGAGAGGAGCAACTCCGCATTTAGTGTTATTCAAAAGCTTGGGACTTAATTTTTTTGCAGAGCGTAAAAAGACAATCATTTTCGAAAATCAACAGAAAATATTACCTCAGAAGTGTGAAATGGGTTCATTTAAATAATAAAATGATTTTTTTTATTTTATCATCAATTACAACATTAATTAATTTGCATTCCTTACAGCAATTTAACTTAAGAAAGGTGAATTTTCAGGCGCAGGAAGACTACAGGCGGAAGGTAGATGACAGGCAAGCAGAGTTACATGCCAGGAATCTCCAGTTCATCGATGAACAGTTCAGAAATATGAGTGCGCAACACAAAATTGTCATGCAACAGAATGAAATATTGTTGACTTTGTTGAAGAAAATAGCAAATAAAAAAACAATTTCTAGAAGTTTTTATTTAATAGTACTTAGTTTAATCCTTTTGATTGGTTTGTGTTTCTTACGAGGTGAACTGTGGAAATTTTCAAAAAGACGCAGAGAGGGGTCCGCACTCCTCAGCAGTGTGAGATTTTTACTCACTAAAACTTCAAACCCTGTATATATAGCCATATTTTTCTTCAACTGATCAGATGGCACAGCAAAAATACAATTAGGAAGAAATTAATTTTAAAAAAAATTTGAATAAATGCAGCACGCACGTCAGCTCCCCGTGGATTATTTCGTTGACAAACCAGAGCCTCTAACTCCTCCTCTTGCTCTTCAATTTCCTGTTCTATAGGAAATTCTCTTTCCATCAGCTCATTGGCAATATTATGTAACAGTGTCAGAGCGACAATGCTCAATTTTGTTTGCTCGAGATATGTTCTAAATCCTGTGAGCAAACATGTTGGCTATTACTTTAATTGAATACTTAACAATTACATAGAGGCAACTGATATGCGAATGCAATAAATGTTATTAAAAGGCCTGATCGCAGATCGAATACTTGTTAGCAAACACCTTAAGCGGCTTTTCCGAAGTCCAAAGCTCCGTTCTATACAGTTGCGAGTGCTTTTGTGTCTGGCACTGTACGCCTGCTCATTCGGTCGCCTCGGATTGCGCACTGTGGGAAATAAATAGGGGGCGCAGGGCTATCCAGTCTCCGAGCAACCTCCCTCTAAATTCTCCTGCCTCGTATCTTCGCTTCAGTCGCGATTCACTGAAAATCCTAGCATCATGGACGTTTTCATGGCATCGGGTCACAATGTCCAGGATTTTTAAATTAGCATTGCAAAAACCCTCAAAATATATTTCAGAATGTATAGTTCATGTTTTGCAATAGCTTCATAATATTACTGATTATTTCTTTCAAATAAACAATTATTCCAGCTAATATTTGTATTCAGTACCCGAACGGTCAAAGATGGAGAACCTTTCCTGATAAATACATTTTGTCCGACATCTGTTCTCATGTTGGGAGTGCGAGTGTGGGAACAATAGATGCATCCAATCATTCCTGAACCTGTGAATGGATGGGAACAAATGTGCGGCTTGGTTGTCTTCTTCAACTGTTCGAGGCATGTGAACGTAATGTGACTTAGCTCTGGCTTGCTGAGAGCCACCATCCTGGCTAATGTCATGCAAATCTGCACAGTTGTCTAGCATCAGTGATAGATTATACATATACATAAAATGAAGGTTATGTGAGAATGTATTGCGGTATAGACGTATAGCAATTGCAATAAATAAATACGTTATCATATTTCGCTCCCCGCGCCTGAGTGCTGTCAGAATTTGAATATCTGGGGAAAGTTTACCACCTCGAGCCTGGTTTACCATTTCGGAAGAGAAACTATTCCCAAATACATGAATGAGCTCCGTCGCTCCCTCGTTCGAAAATCGATATTTTCTCCGGAATTCCTCCGCTGTGTGTGTCAAAAGGATTCCTTCTGAGGCGATACACTTTCCTCCTCCTCCGATGGTCTTCGCCAAAGATGGTATCGACATTTTCGACTTCCTCCACGGCTTCAATATCAAAGATATCCGTGTTATAATGTTGATTCGCGTTCACTCATAGCCAGTTCACAGCACGATGCGAAGAACGAACGCCGAACTAACGAGAAAGATCGATAATTGAACGAAACTATCGATTGAACATTCGACTTAAGAAGTCGACACGGGGTTTTTAGGCGTTGCCATTCGTTTGTTAAGTAACGCCGGCGTAGTTACTTATCGCTTATTTCGCATTTATTAGTACAAAATTACTCTTCGCTTATTTCACGCTTACTTTGAATGTAGTTACTTTCTAAGTAAACGTGTTACTCCAGGCTTAAACCAAACCCTTATTAGTACGGCTGCTAATAACTACTAAAGCAATACTAAAAGAGCAATTTGGATCCACACATCGCCAACTCTTAAGAACCATGGAACAGATGCTCTCTTCATTTAAAAAAAATGACAAAACTCTAGCATTCTATAGTCTGCCAGGATGCACTAAATTAAAAAAATAAAAATTCCGGAACACCACACAACATTACATAAATAAAAAAACTCCCTCAAAGCAGAACATTTTCAGTAACAGAAAAATTACATGAAGGCAATCCTACTACCCCTAGGATCTCCCATTTCGCACACAATCTTCAGAAATACGTAGCTGATATCCCCAAACGAAACGGAATTCAAATTGCACAATTCACTGATGACACAGCCATATTCTCATCTTTAATCACACCACCAGATATAAAGATCAACATTCACCTCTACCTGCATCTTATTGAAAGCTGAGCATGTAAATCTAAAATTGTGCTAAATGCAGCGAAAATGTTCACACGCAGACTGTACACGTTCCCTCCCCCTTCACTCCAAACAATGAGCTAAATAAGCTGGTTCCCTCCGAATAAACCAATAAGATATGTTGGATTAACAATTGGCACCCATCTTAATTGAAAACAATAAATTGACATTAAAATTAAGCAAGTCAAAAATAAATTACAAACTAAAACACTTGTAAAGGGAATATCCATCTGCCTTAAAACACTGTAGTTATACCATACAAACCCATAGCAAGACTCTTATTGTAGTACGTTTGTTCTTTTTGGTTAAATGATTCCAAAACAAACCTAAACAAAATTCAAATGATCCAGAACAAATATCTCAGAACAATAAATGATGCACATACGTTACAAACAAACATTAATAAAAATAATTTAACCTTGAATAATTTACCACCATATTACGTACCTCTCCTACAACATTTATTGATGCATTATGCAAATATCATCTACAACCAAATTCACGTTGTGTGGAAACCCAATTCATGAATTCAGGAATATAACCAAATATCCATTCACGAATCCCTTAAAATATTCTCCAAAACGGAAAAGAGATAACGCAATAGGTTTCCTCAACCTCTTATGGTAGTTATAGGTTATTAGATATAGTTTTCAGCCATAAGTCATCAGTATATGTATGTGTGGAATGAATGGAAACATGTAATATTTTTTAAATATAATTAATTAAAAAGTAACAACAAAAACAAAGACGCTGCACAAAATCTCATTTCCTAATTCGTGAATTCTGAAAGGTTGGGTAACTTACCTCCTTGATCCCATCGAAGAAAATTAATATTTTTTCAGTGTTATTGTCCAATTGTTCTCTGAAATCAGTTTTTGCAGGACCAGTTTGTATTTGCAGGGTACATAGAAGAATTTGATATCGGGAAAATAACTCTGAACTGAAAAGGAGTGTGGTATGGTGTATAGGAGGGGTTTTTCGTTGCCTGTTACCTCTTATAGTAATATATCTTCCAGACTTCATCGATTATCAGAAATCAATGAAGCCGATACCCCAGACATTGATGACTTCTCCAATCGGCGAAGGGAAGAAGCGGCACGTGCCGTACTTTTTGTGTGGAGTGGTACTCGAAATGCGTGGGCAGCGCCGCAACCTTTCTCGGCCAACTTTCCCCCTCCCTTCACTGGCAATATTTTCTTACTCTGCTCGATAGTGGGCATACGTTTTAATTTGAATGCGATGCCGAGTATATTCCATCATAAAGGTTGTAAAGAACGGAAAACTTAAATGAGTTCCTGTTTACGTCACTTCTCTTAAGAATAATAGTTTGAGCGATGCTAAAGGGGATGGGATGGCCAGCTGTTTGTTGCTGGACGTGACGGCGGAGGGGCGGAGGAACCGTGCACCGCCTCGACAGAGCGCCTCTGCGGACCCGCAGCCTCGCCCGCGCCCGGGGCCTGCGCCGCCATTCCCGCCATTCACTATTTATACGGCATTGCTTGACTGACGTCCGCCCCGCCCCTCTTCGCATGGCTCCTCCTCTCTCTTGCCCGCCCCTTTCGCCACGCCACACCTCACTCGCCACGTCGCCGCTTCCTTTTCCGCTGCCCCCCCCCCCGCACCTGTCACGCTCTGCCCTCGCCCGCGCCGCGCGCTATCTTCGACGACACGGGGCTCATCAAAAGAATATGGCTCTCGGACCGGTACGGCGCAAGTCAACTGGAGCAAATAGCACAGCAAAATATAGCTTCCAGTCCGGGAACCGGCAGAAGCAGCACTTTCATAAACCGTTTTGATTTCTTTTAGAGGCTCAATTTTCTTGGTAAGACATTTCCTGTCATTTGATTGAAAGAAGCCTATCGCCTACCTCTGCGTGGCTGACCTGACAAACGATTCTAGGTACTAAACATTCTTTGATTATTCCTCTGAATGTAAGTTATGAGTACATAATGATTATGAAATCTACAGAGTAAAAACGGTCACACTGATTACTAGGTCAGTCAATAAAGATGATAATGATATTAGAACGAGAATGAACAGATATCAAATTATTTATCAGTAGATAAGAATTGTGCATAACTATGGTTTTCCAGACATATATCCCACCATTAGTGGTTTTTAAGGACTATAAAAGAAAATTATAAGCATAAATTTTATAGCAAGGAACAATACAACAATTTTGAATATTGGACCTACAACATTACCCGAAAGGGAGAAAGGGAAAGAAATCAATATCTAATTGTGAATTGTATAAGACAGGTTAATAATAATAGTAATAATAATAATAATAATAATAATAATAATAATAATAATAATATACCTCTAATGTGTAAACCAATCATCACCGTGGAAATTGTTCAAGCAGCTTTGAGCAAAGCACATAACTGGAAGGCACCAGCAGTGATGCGCCTCCACAATTTATGGCTCAAAAAATTTACCAGCATCACCATCATATAGATAATATAATTCAATATTTTTCTTCACAATCAGAAATCTATCTCACTTCCTCACTGAAGTAGAACATTTTTGTACCAAGGAGGGTGACACTAAAGACCCCTCGAGAGTACAGGCCTATAACCTGCCTTCAAACTTTCTACAAACTAATAACATCTTTGTTTCGCAATTGTTGACACACATTGAGGAACAGAGCATCAGCAAAATGAACAGAAAGGATGTAAACCTGGATCTCAGGATGCAAGGAGCAACCATTATAGACTCGTTAATTATGGGGCAAGTGCTTGAAAAACAAAGAAACGTGTACGCATGCTACATAGATTTACGCTAAAGCATTCGACACCGTGCCCCATTCTTGGCTCCTTCAATTTGATGTATACAAGGTCCACCCGTTTATCCAAAACTTCCTGAAAACTGCGATGAGTCGATGGAATACAAAACTGTATCTCCCTAATGGAAAACAATCCGTCCACACAGATACTATATACATCGCCGACGGATTTTCCAGGGTGACTCTTAAGCCCTTAATTGTTTGTGTTAGCCTGAATCCCCTCTCTACTCTACTTAATTCATCTAATTATGGAATCGTCTTAAAAAGGGAACTCAACTCTTCTTCGTGTCTCACATCTGCCTAACATGATGACCTGAAGCTCTATGCAGACACTGAGAGTCATATGCGGCAACTAATAAACTGACGGACGAAGTCACTGACGACATTAAGATGAAATTCGCTTTAGATAGATGCACGAGAGTGATATACATTCGGTCATATGCAAATTATAAATTTGGAAACTGGTAATGAACCAAGAATACCTCATGGAACCCCATGAAACTTACAAATACTTGGGTTTCCAACAGTCACTCCGAATCAAAACACACGTTACTAAGATTATACTAACAAATGAAGTGTGTAAACGATTGCATGGGCTCTTAAAAACTCAACTCTCTGCTAAAACCTTGTGCAGGCTATTCAATTCATTTGTATTCCAGTGCTGACGTACTCCTTTGCGTATTAAATGAGACAATATCGACCTCGACAACCTCCAGAGAACCAACCTCCCCATTCAAGTACTGAGCGTTTTACCCTTCCAAGTTCGCAAGAGGGCGAGGTATTCTCATAAATCTACACAGCTCTCAAATTGCTTCACTCAGAAGAACTTCTTCGAACATATGTGTGGAGAGTTCAGGCAAGCAGTGAGCGCAGTTGATAATAACTATATCCTCTGAACTTGAAAAAGCTTGATCCGCTCTTCAACCAATCATCTTGAAAACGGAAGAGAAGATAACCTTATGAAAGCAAAGGCACGCATGGAAGTACCCCACGAGCTGAGTAAACCAGAAGTCGACATCTCTGCGTCGCACGGCAATGTCCAGCACGGGATCTCTTTCCTGAGACAAGCCTCATGATAGCTATCCATGGACCCATGTACAAATTGAACTACAGAAACACACTCTGAGAATTCTACCATCATTCCGACTCGTGTAGAAGATGTGAGGCTGCAGCAACAACTATCAAACACTTGACAAGTGGATGTAGCAGCCACGCACAGGTGAATACAAAAAGAGCATGATGAAGTGGCGAACAAGTACACCAATTATTGGCGTTGAGAACGCTTTACTCCCCTTCTATGCCGTATTATAAATATTGTGCCTCAGAATGTGCTTATAAAGTGTGAGACGACATCTATCTGGGAATCGTTCCATCTATCATGACGACAGTCGGCGGCAATAGACCGATATAACGTACATTGATACAGACCAACAGCAGGTTTTCCTTACGATATATCAGACCCAATCAAACATATCGGCGAATATCAAAGAAAATCCGAAGTATACCAATCTCGCCTATGAAGTCCAACTCAGTGGAAACTTCAGTAAAGTGACGACTGTGCCTAAAATAATATCAGCTACGGATGATCCCGAAAATGACACTTCGGGCACTGGAGTGGTCTTCACTTGGGATACCAGGAATGTATATTAATTAGCAAAGACTGAATATTGAATACATGCTGTATTGTCAGAAGCCATCTGAACTTCAGTAAAGCAACCACAACCTGGTCATCATACCTGTGTGTGGTTGACATACCGACCGTAGATACTGTGAATAATGTAAGACAATAATAATAATAATAATAATAATAATAATAAATAATAATAATTAATAATAATAATAATAACGAACTGACTTAAGCTATCCGATTGACCGCTTTCCGAAGACCTGCGCAAAATAAAAATTATTAGAAACAACACACGGACAGCTAATCAGGGCGGGATGACAAAATCGCTATTTGAAAGAGCTGCTTTTCTTATATTCACATTATCGTATTATGGAATTTGATACCATTTGCTATTCATTTGAACATAACATAATTGAAATATAATAATATATTTAATATTATTCAGTAACTATGTATTCTATGTATTTATTATTATTATATTATTATTATTATTATTTATTATTATATAGTATTATTATTGTCAGTGTAGTGGCGTGAAGTGGATGCTATGAAAGATTGCACGTGAAATGTTCACATTAATTTGTAAAGTTGTAGTTTTGTAAGTTATTAAATTCTGTAATGTTAAGTTATGTATTCTGCCACCAAGTTCCTAAACTTAATTGCAGAATATTATAAATATAATATAATCTAATATAAAAATTGAATACTCGTATTAAATAGGGAAATTGTATCGTTTTTATGGGATTAACTGTGGACAAAGTGAGTTGTTTGAACCCACTCACTGCATCGAAGAAGGAAATATTTAACTATAATAAGATGAAAATTATAAAATAGAGATAGAGATCCATATATATGGCACTGTGATAAAAAAAAGCAAAGAAATGCCTTAATAAATGTTGATATCCTGACGATATAAGTTTCGGAAACAAGCATCTCCTTTTATTCTGATGCTTAATATACCATGATTATTGAAAGGCTTCCTACACAACTCCTTAATTCGAGCGCGCTAGCGGAAAGCGTATTGAGAATGCAAGTTCTGCGAAGCCTTTGGGTAAGAAGAGCACATTGCGCTCCCTGCCGCCCTCCGCCGCCTTAAGCAAGAAAGCCCGCGGCGGCAAGAGCGTTTGTTCCTCGGCCGCGGTCAGCAGCGTGAGCGGCTCAGCGGTTGGCGAAGACGGGCTGGAGGGGGGCGGGGTCGGGCTGAGAGGCGGGGAGGCGGGAGATCTGCGGCAGCCGCGCGAAACTCGGCGCGGCGACGAGCGACCGGACTCGCAGCTGCGTGAGGGGCACGCTTGCTGGCCGCAGCGACCGCCTCGGCAGCGCGTTAACCTGGAGAGTGCCTCCCCCTCCCGCCCTGCTTCCCCACCTCCGCCCGACCCTTTTCGTTCGCTCTGCCTGCTTCGCCCACCCGTCCACTCCAGCCACCTCGCCGCTGGCGCGCTAATCGTTTAGCGCTCAAGCGTACTGCTTTTCCTCACATCCGCTCGCCCCCGCTGCCTCCCTGCGCTGTGCAAAGTGTCCTCCATTTCTCACCAGACTCACCTACGCAGCGCGCCCTCCACGCCGCCTCCTCCCGGCGCCTCTTCTGCTGGCGGTCGCGGGTACCCATTCCCCCGAGGTCCCACGCTCGTCGCCCGCCCACGACATCTCAGCAACACGAGAACAAAGCCAGGCGTAAGAAACAACCGCGACGCATGATTTCCTTATTGCTTCTATGTTAAGACTATCCAAGTAGTGTATAATTATGAATGAAAGCAATGAAACTATTGCCAAACAAATTCACAAAAAAAATGTTAAAGATGGGCTAAAGGCAGACTATGGATATTACTTAAACAATAATAATACGAGTAAAGTGCAAAAAGTGTAAAGTGTAAAAAGTACAGTAAAGCAGTGTAAAGAAAAATAATTAAGTGAAGAACACAAGGACTGTGTAATATACCTGTATATAGATCAAGTGGTTTTTAGGGTATAATTGGTTACGAATAAACGTTATTGTTAAATTTTACCCAAGTGTGTGTTTAATTCACCACGAGAAACGTTACAGTAAGAACATTCCGTGTTCTGTGTTCTCTACAACCTATTCAATTCCTTAAATTTATTCTAAAAAAGATTTCAGTAAATCATTTTTGAAAAAACACTGATTCATATATTAAGAGACAAGGTATTATTCATATATTAAGAGACAAGTTGAAGGTTCGTTTGGATTTTGGATCCTGTGTAGTTTGTCAAACTTTCTTAGGTCGCTTCTTTTCTCGTTTCATCTCATTAAATATTTTGGATATTTTTGAGTACCAGTTACGTGCGTTTCTGGTGTAGCATACCATGCTGCTTGCTGAATACTAGTAGTTAAACATTTAACCGCATCATCTATATTGAATTCACTTTTTGTAGGAACTTTTTCAGTAATATTTATATTCAGACATGCTTGAAACACACTCCAATTAGTTTTTTATTAGAAATGTTAAGTTTCAAATTGTTTTATTTCGTATGATAGCTAATTAATATGACTGGAGAGTGATTGGAGGGCAATTTTAAAGAATTTGCAATTGATGTAAATATCTGATTTGTTCCTTTTATGATAAAGAAATCAATCAAGTCCGGTAGCTTATTACAGTCGTTTGGGCAGTATGTTTTTCTCCTGTCTTGTGTTTGCAATTTGAAAAACTTGTTTTGTAATTTTTTGAAACCACATATTTCACAAAATATTGCGCGAAAACCACTAAAATTTTCAAAACAATTTACACGATTTTAATAAAAGAACGTACAATGCAGAGTACATGTTATTTAAAAGCAAAGTCTCTATCTTCAATTTTGTAGTTGAAGGAAAACGCCCGAAAAATTTCAAAACTTTCGAAAATTCAGAGTTGACCCCGAAAATCGGACTTATGACACCTTTATAAGTGTATTATACTCTATTTTTACAAGAAACTTAAAGAAAAATTTGGAGCTATTATTGAGAAAATTTTGAAAATGTTCGGTGGATTTCATGTAAATTATCTCCAAAGACGATGGGTTTTTCAAAATCGCAGCGCGTCGAGTCGAGTCAAATCGACCGGGAAATATCCATTTTGGAAAAAAATCCCACGTGTGGTCTATGCACTAGTCGTATTCTCAGACGGACGGACGGATGTTTTGAAGTTTCTTGACGGAGTACTGCATTAAGGAGAGGTAGGGATATAGGTCGGTGAGGTCTGGCACGAAGTCGGCATTCTAAAACATCCCAAAGGTGTTCTATAGGATACAAGTCAGGACTCTGTGCAGGCCAGTTCATTACAGGGATATTAGTGACATTTAACCACTCCACCACGGGAAAGTTTGAAGAAAAAATTTGGAGCCGCTTTTGGGAAAATGTTCAGCTTTGTGTATAAGTATTCCTAATTTTAAAGAAAGTTTTCCAAAATCTCATAGCTTTGACTCGTTTCTTCGATTGGGAAAAGAATCCTACGCATGTTTTAAACGCTAGTAGAGTTCACTGACGGACTTTTGAAAATAACAACTTTTTCGATATCAGGGAACTCCAAAACGTGTATTTCCTTTGAAATATTGTTATCAATTTTCCGCAGCGTTACATTACTTCCCCGATTCTACGTATATTACTCCGTATATTCACTATTTGATCAAAAGTATTCGGATATGTGGCTGAAAATAACTTACCAGTTCGCGGCGCCCTCCATCGGTAATGTTTGAATTCAATAGGGTGTTGGCCTTGATGACAGTTTCCACTCTCACAGGCATACTTTCAATCAGATGCTGGAAGGTTTCTTGGGGAATGGAAGCCCATTCGTCGCAGAGTGCTGCACTGAGGAGAGGTATCGAGGTCGGTGAGGCCTGGCACGAAGTCGGCGTTCCAAAACATCCCAAAGGTGATCGATAGGATTCAAGTCAGGACTCTGAGCGGGCCAGTCCATTACAGGAATGTTATTGTCGTGTACGCACTCCGTCACAGGCCGTTCAGTATGAACAGGTGCTCGATCGTATTGAAAGAAGCAATTGCTATAACGGAATTGCTCTTCAGCAGTGGGAAGCAAGAATGTGTTTATAGCATCAACGTAGGCCAGTGACAGTGCCACACAAAACAAAAAAGGGGTGCAAGCCCCTCCATGAAAAACACGACCCCGTCATAACACTATTTTTGACTTTTCAGGATACTTTTGATCACATAGTGTACGTACGTGTACGAGAAAGTAAAAATGAATGTTGGTATATAAAATTCATTGCGGTAAACTCCGGCACCGTGTGACCGATCCCCATGAAAGTTGGCACATGTACGTAATTTTTCACCCAGAAGTTTTATGTGCTATTAATTGTGTTCTAACTCTACCAGCTCGGCGCTTCAGAACAAAATTGCGATTCATTTTAATTCAATTTCTGTTCAAGCTCCACTTGGGCTTCATTGTTGCTGTGTGACGCAGGGCGAGGCCGAGAATGTCAGGAGAGCGGCACGCGTAAGTAAGAGACCGAGAGAGACAGACATACAGAGAAAAGAGACAGGGACACACGCAGAGAAGCAAACAGAGAGGGATAAAGACAAAAGAGAGAGATAGAACGAGACAAACGCAGAGAGAGAGACAGAGAGGGACAGAGAAGGAGATAGACTGGGAGAGGGACAGAATAGGCAGAGACAGAGACAGACAGAGAAACACAGTCAGACAGACTGAGACAGGTACAGAGAGACAGGTGGAGAGAAAGACGGTGAGAGAGCAACGGTGTGTGTGTGTGTGTGAGAGAGAGAGAGAGAGGGAGAGTGACGTAGAGAGAAAAAGAATGGGAAGGAGAAAGAGGAAGATGAATTGCTGAACTACGTCTACAGGGTTTCGCTAGTCTTTAATAAATTGCCTCCCTTTTTACTGAATATTACACCAAAATTGTGATATTTTCAAAAAGTAGCTGTAATTAATAAAAAATCTTATTTTGAAGAGTAGATTTCATTCAGAAAAGAGCGAAAACTGAATTTTTAAAATTCTTAATTTAATTATTACAATTATTTATTTAGTTATTAAATCCGTAAGCAAGTTTTTTTGCGGAACCAATGTTCTTCTTAGAAAAGTACTTTTGAAAGTTTATTGAGTCATGTAATAATTTTCCCGAAGATCTTTACGAGCTGTTAGAGTAACATATAATAGTGTAATGATACCAATAATTATGCCAATAATAGATATTCGTCATCGACATAATTATGACTCCTTTTTTTTTATAGTAAAACATTCTAAATGTGCTTTAGACTACAACCGTACATACTCTCTTTCTTGCGAAATACTACGGTCTTTTCTAGTTAAATAGTTCTATTTCTTATATATAATACAAGAAACATTCGGTAGTTGAAAACTGCGGCCAGATTCAAACTGGTGGAGGGAGTGCAATTTTGTTGGCGTCCTTGGTGCGCGCTCAGGCACTACACAATATCCACTAGCGAACCATCCGGCGGTAACAGTTAGTGACTGGATGGTTTAAAGAAGAGCCGGTGCACGGGAGGTTCCGGGAAGGGCAGGGGACGGAGGTCAATGCGGTCCTCGTGTGATAAACTATAATGTCTTACCATGAATAAAATAGTGCCTCATTCAAAGCAGTTATGTCCAGAACAGCGGCCTCACTTCTGAGTAACACGTGTTCTTAATGTATTGGGGTCAGTGTAGCAAAACCTATGAAATCAGGGAGAGGGGTGGACACAAGAAGAGAGAAGAGAGAAGAGAGACGAGAGACGAGAGACGAGAGACGAGAGACGAGAGAAGAGAGAAGAGAGAAGAGAGACGAGAGAAGAGAGAAGAGAGAAGAGAGAAGAGAGAAGAGAGAAGAGAGAAGAGAGAAGAGAGAAGAGAGAAGAGGATAGAGAGAAGAGAGAAGAGACACGAAATGTTATGAAAGCCCTTCTGAAAACAACGGGAAATGTGAGCCGAAAAATGACTGAAACGTTTCTACTGAGAGAAAGCGGCGTTTTCTGTTCAACATTCCGTGCACCGCCGTTTGAAAAGCCATTTGCCGGCTGTACGAGGCCGCATCGGATAGTTTTGCTGCGTTGTGCTGGCGAAGCGGGCAGCGGCGGGAGCGGCCGCGGGAGGGAGCCGTCGTAGATGGAGTGCAGTCAACGGGCCGCGGCCCACTGAGCGCCAACCGCGCGGCGGTTCCAACGAATGCCGCACAGCCGGAAGCCATCAGTCAGCCGCGAGGCGCTCCGGCAGGCCACTGCACGCCGGCTCCCAGCTCCGGCCCTTCGCGGATTTCTGGCTTTTCAAATTTTCAAGAAAACCTTAAAAGATATTTTGGAATATGAAATGGTTTTATTTATGGCAGTTTCCCCCTGAAGCGTTTACTGTAATCTGACCACTTTCGAAGCTTACAAGTACAACCATATAGTACTCCAGTTTTAAATATTCATACGAATTAAATCTCCAACACCTAACAAACAGCCATCAACTGTTCTCCTTCAGAGTTTGACGTGTTGTCTCCTGGCGAGCATTAGAACAAGTTACACTCATCCAGCTCTTTATTAACGTTAATGTGGATATAAATAGCTGATTCCCTTCGTCTTCTGCTTGTAATTCTATACTAACATTTACAATGACAAGAATACCAGTACTATCTTTACCAGTATTTTACAATCTCGAAAAACTTTCATCTCTTTGCTAGTGACTCCATTTGTTGTTGAGTACCAATCTCTTGATTCAGTTTGGCACCCAAAATTTATGAATTTTTTGCGATTCTTACTTCACAAGGATTGGGAATAGGCGAATTCACAAACAACAAAATTTGAGTTTACGAACTCCTCTGTCCATATCATTCAGGCATTCTTACGGCAAGTAATACCTTCGTCTACAACATTTAGGCAGTGTTTTTGTTTCAATTCTATTAATTAGCTCAAAATATATCTTTTGGTAGTTTTGACATTTACCACACTGGCGACTTAAATCTTTCCCTTATGTTCTCCGAAGAAACTCTGTCACTCACAGCCAACAGATTACTCTTAAGAAAAACATTTGAGAAAATTCTATTCTTCTTCTACGCCATTGTTCCATTCACAGTTGTTTTACCCGCAACGCAGGATATATGTTGATATATCACAATGTGTAATTTTGAAGGCTATCGCGGCCAGAGCGATAGCAATGCGCTTGCTGCCCGGGTGACGCCGCGTCGAAGGGGCACGGACAGCGCCTTCGACCATCTTGTAGTGATCTGTCTCAGTGCCGAAGTGAGTGAGGATAGACGGCGTTCGAGCGCTGCTCGAACTGCAGATGTCTGCGCCCCGAGAATACGGCCGTGAACACTGGAATATGAACGGGACAAGAAATACTCATCGAAAGCCACAAGAGCACCAAGCACTCGAAGAGGCAGGCCAGCGACCCTGGTGACCCCACGGATCTTCCTTCTGCCCAGGGCTCCCACGCACCATCCCCATCTCCCATCCTACTCAGCTATTACATCTCCTTTGATCTCCTCTCAAACCCATACTCTAATACGGACTCTGGCACTTCTACTACCACAACTACCACCTCCACAACCACAACTGCTATACTACACTTCCAAGCACTATTCGAGCTCTGCGACAACACCATCTATTAGATCTAGAATCGGTAACTCTTACATACATATCTCTGACATTCCAGACGAAAAATAGCTCAAAGAGTTGCAGAAATCCACCCATGAGAAGATATACGAAACGATCGTCAAAGGAAACCTCATTATCTCTCCCATATTCTTAATATGTCACCAGCTAAACGAGAAACTCAATGAACTCAACGAAAAACCTAATCTATGATCTCTTTTCTTCTTTGCCGCTCCTAATTTACACTTCAACGCGCGACCCCTGAAACGTGGGAGAAGGGGAGAAGGAGGTAAGATGATGGGGAGTAGTGCGACAATAGGAGGAAGAGACGACGTGAGGGGAGGATTGATAAGAAGATGTAGAGTGGAGGAGAGGAGGAGGAGGAGAAAGAAAACATGTTACCAGAGATAATATCAAATAAAAACGTTATTGCTATACAGAAACATATGCCTACGTGTTCTGCCATTATTCAAAAAACGAAACGCAACATTCTCTTACCAGTAAACATTCTTAAAAAGTGATTTACATAACTTCCTCTCTTTTTCAGAATATTCTTGGAAACGTTTTAGTCAATATTCATTAAAAGTGGACTCATCATGTCAACATTCCACCTCAAAACTACTTTAAAAATCAACTAGTTTCTCCAACTCAAATTACTGTAATTGAAACTTATCAATTATCCCGGTCCATCTGGCTCCAGTCGAATCTTTGAAACTTTGAAAAGAATTCTTTGAAATTTGAGGGTACTCGTACATTACATGAAGCCCTCCGGATATTTTCAAAATCTTTTCAAAAACGGCTTAAAATTGTTTCTTTAAATTTCTTATTAGAATACAGTAAAATGGACTTATAAAGGTGGCATAGGTATGACTTTCAAGTTTAATTCGAAATTTTCGAAAATTTCAAAATGTTTCGGGCGCCATCTTACAACTACAAAATTGAAGATAGAGATTTTTCCTTCATATAAAATTTGTTCTTCATAGTTGTTTCATTGAGATCATGTACTTTTTTTGAAAATTTTAGTAGTTTTCACCCAATATTGTGAGAAATATGTGCAATTTAAAAAAATTACAAAAACAAAATTTTCTCAACAACGGCTCCAATATTTTTCTTTAATTTTTTTTAAAATGATAGTGCTAAATGTACTCTATGGGATGACATAGACACTTCATTACTCTATTTTTTTGTTTTTCTCAAATGTAACTTTTTAAAGTTCTCTCACGCCGTTAATATGCACATTTCCAACAAGTGAGATCGTAGGCTTCCGCGGCCGGAGTCAGTAAGTAATTAGCTGTCCGGGTGACGCCGCGTCCATGTCAAAGGTGGCGACGTGTCGGTCGCCATTCTGCGACCTTCCTCAGGGCGTAATGCCAAGGTCGCACAATGGCGACAGAAATGTCGGCACCTTTGCCATGGACGCGGCGTCACCCTGACAGCCAATTAAATACTACTACAATATTGATGATAGATTTTTCTTCAAACGAAATTTATTCTCCACAATCAGTTCCACTACTAACGTCAGCTACATAGATTTTTAATTGTAGTAATATTCACACAACTTGAGTGAAATGTGGCCAATATTAAAAAATAACATAAACACGAATTTGTCAAAAATCGCTCTATTTTTTAACTGTTGCTAAGGTTAGTGCTAAGTGTTCTACTTAAGATGACATAAATTCCATTTTACTCTATCACTTTTATTACAGAAGAAGTAAGCCATTTTTACACATATAATTAATATTTAGAAATGATTAAAACTCATTTGTATATATAATTGCATTTATGTGCACATGTGTTTCAAGTAACGTCGTATGTTTCTTGAAAACTCAATTTTTTCTGTGAAAAAATCTTCATATTTCGGATTCACAAAAACGCTTTAACGACACTTTCTCAAAAACGGTTCCAACTTTTTCAGCGAAAATATCTATATAGAACAGGGTATCTTATGATATTCTTAAAGTCATATTTCAGTTCTACCGTTAGGGGACTGAAAAATTAAGAAAATGTGAAAAAATGTACTTCTGGCATCGATAGACGATAGTTGAGAAGAGGACGGGGCCAAACAGAAAACCTAGCCACGGTCAAAGAAATTAGAAAACTAACTAGTACGAAAAAGTATTAACCATTCTGTAGCACCACTAGTTTAATTTACATCTCATTTGGCGTATATGGTGGATATTGGATTGAATAAGGGATTCCCAACCTTATTGTCGCATCGACTCCTTTTACAATAATTGTTTCATTCACCCCGATTACATATTTGCGTTCTCACATATTTCTTAGGAGTTTCTATTATATTTATTTAATCAAAAAACAGTAAAAACTGCATGTGATATATGGCGGAGCAGATCATCTGCAAGCGTTTTCTTAAATTCCAGAATCCCTTCCAAACATTTTAACTATGAATAGTTCAAAGGTAATTAAAAGTTTAAAACAAACAAAATAAATATAAATAAAATTGAAAAAACCGCGACATTAGCAATATTTGAAAAAGAAGACATTTTCGTTCCCGAGTTATAGAAAACTTCTTTGCAACGGTAAACGAATTGCAAGGATGATCTTTTGGCATTCCAACAAAATAGTAACGCGCCCTTAATTCTTACTCCCACCATCACAAACAAAAGGAGAGTTCAACAAAACGTGGTCATAATGAAGCTACATTTACGCTCAGAAGCAAAACGAGGGGCATCTCACAATTTACGAAATGGATCAGGGAAACTGGACAAAAACCTGATCGAGATGGGGGTCATTGACACGGAAGATGAAGTACATTATTATTCACTAGCTTACTACGTCTTTTTTTAAATATACAATACAAATGTAAACTAATTCATTGTATATTATTGTTTTGTTATAATAAATATTATTTTTCTTTTTGATGATCAGTAGTCTCTGATTGTATAGTAACAGTTATACAGCAGAAAATATTTTACTTTTAACTTAAATTTGTGTACGGACTGTAATTGTCTAATGTCATCTGGCAATACGTTGTAAAGTAACGTAGATGTATTGCTTGTTGATTTCTTTTAGTGAGCTTTCGATACTGACACTTAATGAACCTGGTTTTTATGACGTATGTTGAAATTATAAATATGAGTATTGCATGAAAATATGTTCCCACCGTTAAGAAAGTCAGTTTTGACAAATATTACAGGTCCGCACATAAATAGGCAAGGCAATGGTAAGATTACAAGTTCAATGAAAATAGGCAAGCAGCATCACGCAGATGGCATTTTTTCAGTTTTCGAATATTTTTTCTTTTGCAATCTAATGGTCTGGGAACTACATGATGAGCTATCCCCGAATATATTTCGCCATATCTCAGGCGGGAATGTTCATTTCCAAAATACACGCAACGAGCTGCTTGAAGGGTTACAGAATTTGAAATAACTTTGATTGCGAAACATCAAGTTAATTTAGTGTTTAGTTCTGTTATATGTACATTCCATTTGAAGTTTGACTGCATTGAGGGACCTAGAAATTTTGTTACCTGAACATCCGCAAATTGCATATTATTCATTTTCAATGGAGCATGCGATTGCTGATTTGAAATGCAAAAACGCATTTAAACCAATTTTCCCTCGTTAACTGGTAATTTGTTATTACAAAACCAATTTGAAAGTTCTGAAATCGTACTATATATTGCCTCTTTTTGCAATGAATATTCGTGTCATCGGCAAACAACTGATCTTCCGTTTTTAATAGACGAGGTCATATCGTTTACGTATAAAAGAAAGAGGATAATTCTAAGATAAACCTTGCGGGACCCTATTCTCAATTGGTAAAGTATTGGAAAGATGTGTAAATAATGCCATGTCATGCCAGTACGGTATTTCTACTCTTTGAGATCGATGTTTAAGGTACGAGGTTATCCAATCTAAAGCAATACAACGAATTCCATATGAAGGTAATTTCGATAACAATGTTATGGTCAATAACGTCAAAAGCTTTCGATAGATCTAAAAATATTTGGAGCTTCATTTGGTCCATTGATGAAGCAACAACTTTAAGAAAAGAAAAAATGGCAGTGTTCGCAGATTTTGGAAACGTAAAGTATCCATTCGCGTATAGAAAATTCTTTGTAACCTTTAAGAAAACTGACAAAAGAGAAATTTGTCGATAATTTTGAATTTCATTTTTGTTTCTTTCTTGAAAATGTGGCTTAATTTTTGCTATTTTTAAAATATCTGGAAATATTCCTGAATTCCTATTCTTGAAAGAATTAAAAGAATCATTGACGCATTACTCGTATTATAGAGAAAGTTGTGTAATTCTGGAGCGAAAATCGTGATTTTACAACATAAAATATCGTATTGTGTTTCTCTGACACTGAAAAGGGGGATAATTCTTCCTCACTTGTATAATAAATGACTTCCTGCAACACATATTTAAGTTTTGTAGGTCACAGATACCGAAAAATTGGTTTACGGCAAAACATCAGTCCGCCCGTCTGTCTATCTCCCTATCTCTCTGTCTGTCGCTCTGTCTATCCCTCTGTTTGCCGTCTGTCTCTCCGTCTACCTTTTTGGTTGTCTCTCTGCCTGTCAATATATGTCTCTCTGTGTCTATCTGTCAGTGTCTGTGTCTATTTGTCAGTGTCTATTTGTATCTCTGTTTTTTTCCTGACTATCCGTGTCTCTCTATCTGACTATGTGTGTCTGTCTGTCTATATGTGTCTCTTTGTCTGTGCCTCTGATTGTCTCTCTCTGTCTCTGTGTATGTGTCTCTCTGCATCTGCCTCTCTGACTCTCTGACTCTCTGGTTGTGTCTCTCTGACTGTGTCTCTTTGGTTGTGTCTCTCTGGCTGTGTCTTCCTGACCTCTCTTCCTCTCCTTGTGAACCTCTCTTCCTACCTCTCTGTGTTTCTGCGCGTCAGTATCTCTCTCTCTCTCTCTCTCTCTCTTTCTGTCTTCCTATCTGTCTCTGTCTCTGCCTCTTTGTTTCTGTCCGTCTGCCCGTTCATCTGCTCGTCTGTAAACATCGTTAGCGCCTAAATCCTAGGCAGGATTCTCCACGTTTGATATCCCCGATCGATCTTTCTGATGTCGCAGTCACTCGAATTTGCAAACGGATTTGGGGGCATATTACAAGAATGGTCGAGTACATTTCCAAAATTGTCTAAAACATGCATTCGGTTTTTTCCTTCAATTTTTTTTCGCTGATATTTTGAGCAAAGTAAGATTGTACAAATTGCGCTGGTCTGATTTTCGTGTAATTATAATTATCTAAGTTTTCAGAAATTGGAAAAGTTGAATAAAGAAAAAAAACATTCTTCCTTCATCTAAATATTGAAGTTAGATATTTGTTTCTAGTCAAATGAGTACTTGAAAAATATGTTTTTAAATAATGTAATGTACAACTTTTTGAAAAAATAAGTAGTTTTAGCGTAATTTTGTGTGGAAAAGCATTTTTAAAAAGATTTCCTTAACAACAAGTTTTCAAGACTTCAAGTTTATTCTTTTAACTTTTTTCTCGATTAGAGAAAGTACTCTACTAAAATGGCTAGGGTTTGACTCTTTAAATTTGCGAAAATTGCAAAAGAGTAAATTTTAAGCAGTTTTCCACTACTACAGCATTTAAGATAGAGATTAAACACACTCTTCACCAAATTAAACTAAATCATTGGAATAATCTCATATTGCGAATATCCCTTTATAATAGCCTTTGTGCTTATAAAAATTCTCCTCTACAAGTCTTTGTCAATTCTTTAGTGGCGAAAATGTAATCTGGTATACCCAACATTTCATTATTTTCTTAAAAAACTCTTAATCAGACGACTCCTGAGAAATTCAAAAATATTCGTATCTTTTAGTGTTATTTTCTTTCAATTAAACACAATCAGATATTAGATTATTTACATTACATCATTAATTGGAACATAGATAGTTTTAATTGTATGCTGTTAAATCGAACAGCGACAGTTCAAGGAGAACGTTGATTTTCAGGCTTGTATACAAGATAATATACATAATAAAATTGTGAATATCGGTAACATGTATTATATTAATTTAGGTTAACAACAAAAGCAACAAACAGAACTATTTAATGAATAAAAATAACGCTACACAAAGCACAAGTATCTTAAGCTTATCTTTTATAGATTTTATATCGGTACACATAAAGAATTCATTCATGAATATTATCTCAGATCACGGAGGGCAGAACATGGGCTGCAGTGCATCTTGTAAGCTTCTCCTAAAGTTATGGAATACTTTCTAAAAACATGTTTGATATCATTCATACGTAAGATATATTTTAATTATCATTATATACTAAGTTTTATATATTGACAAACGTTATTTTACAATCACAGTGGAACATTTACACATTGCAGAATGATTTCTCTGTCTGCCATATCTGAGTTGTTTTTTAATTGTTTTGTAGACTACCACGTTATTATGTCAGCAGACAAAATAACTCCCTTTCCGTTCTTTGCAAGAAAAAAATGTGATTATGATCTGACTATTTTCTTTAAACACGCTCTCAGTGTTCCAAACCAGACGTTTCGAATGAGTTGATTTGAAATGAAACGGTGTAATATGTTCCATTTCCTGCGTCTTTTGGAAGATCAAACGATGCCATTATGACGAAGAGGTTGCAGATTATTTGTTTGAAGAAGATGTGCGTGTCGCAAGGTACGTTCTTTGGGAGAAGACCGAGAGCGCCGTGCTCGGGGGGGGGGGG
>BOPP01000242.1:580648-658390 GCA_017312745.1 Gryllus bimaculatus
GAGACTCCGGCCATTCGTCAATTTTATAGTTTTAAAGTAGGGCTCATTGTCATATGAGAGTACGTGCGAAACCTGTTCGAACATATCCGCTGAGTAGCTAGTTCTCAGCGCCGTATAATTGAGGCACGTACACACCCCATATTTTAATACCGTCTCTTGATGCAAACGAAGGGAAATACTTTTGAAAAAATTGAATTGTTTTTACGAAAAAAGGAACCGTAAGAAAGTTTGTTAATTGCCCGCATGTTCCGTCCGAATACACTTGCACGAAACATTGTACTGTGCTCGAATTATACGAACGAAATTGTAGACATGTGTCCTTTTATGTTCGCAGTCTCGGATAGTACCGCGCGTTCGAAAGAAGAGATTTCCATTAAGGAGAAGCAGACAATCTGTATGGAGAGATCACTATGGTTTGTGAGTGAAGCAAATAAAAATCACATTTCGAGCTGGTTCAACACAATAGAGAAGTTCTCTCGACAATTTGAATCTTACTGTTTTTAATAGTTCTCGATGACTATAACTTTGAATAGTTTTGTGTCGGCTATGGAAGCACCTTGCATAAGATGGCAGTCCTATGTTCATAGTTGTTGTTCGATCTCACATCAAAGTCTCAATGGTTTACGTGAGGCTAAGCCGAGCTAGCTGTAAATCAAACGTTAAGATATCCCCAGCATTCGAAGTGATTATTACATGAAGCACAGGAATAAGTAGATGTGATGAGGTTGAAACAAGGTTAGAATATTTACGGGATGTGCGATTCGTCGAATCTTCGAAACGTGATCGATTCAAATAATTTTCCCGTCAAAATTAAAATATGCGAACAATAAAGTGAGTAGACCTAAGGAGGAAAAGTAAAGTCTTCGAGTCATGTTTCGTCGCGCTTGTGTAGATGGGTTCCCAGACATCCATTCTCACTGACTTTTAGAACAATAGTTGGACATGATGATTAAAAGTAACCAAAAAAGCGAAGTATATCTCATTTGGAAAAGCTTAGCATATTTCGGGTCCTCGCAAATGACACATGAACCTTATTTCATATGGCGCGTGTAGGAGACGAAATATGAATTTTTGAGTTATGTATGTGGGTCAGCTAGTACATGATAACAGCTCACATACTATTGCTTGATTCTAAGGGTGTGAGGTCACAATTAGGCAAGAGAAGCCCACAAACACGTGTGCCAGTAGTGAAGTAACATTTTATACCAAGAAACAAAGAAAAGCTAACGCTCAGTATTTTTCTCGAATGGATCAGAGAAACTGGACACACAATGAGCTCATGTTCAGAAATGGTGATCCTTTGTCCATAATGACTGAACGTTGGATATATCGATGGAGGACACTATGGATCCTCGAATATATTAGCGAGCTAAGAATTGAAGCGCGCGTTGTATGTTTGGCACCGAACACGTGAATCTTTTGGGATGTTGTATATACTCTTTTGGTTCCTATTGTTGGGCTGTCAAAACAATGGGAGTTGCATAGTTAAAATACTGGATCTTTTATATAAGTGATAAGACAGGAAGAGTGTTCTTAATTCATTGCAGCTCGTTTCTTTCTTGTTAGAGCTACTGGATAAGATAGAGCAGTACGCTATCGAAGTGGCAACGGTGATACCTTGATTTTGACGTTGACATCTCAATGGACTTAATATCGGATATTGAAAACTTTGGAATAATGCCCCGAAAGTATGAGCTGATAATAAATTCCACTAGTTCTTATTCAATTTTTCTGCGTGTGTCTTAAGAGAAGCTGTAAAAATATAATTCATTTCCAATTTTCAGGGTACAGTTAATCACTTAAAAACTACAAAATTGAAGATAGAGAGATTTGCCTTAGACACTCTATGGTAAAAAAATTAACTTCTTTAAAAAAAAACGACCATGACAATTATTCAAAAAATAGAGTAATCGCGTCGAATTTGTGCTGACACTTATGCCAATTTCAAAAACAAGTAGCGAAAAACCGCGCAATTTTTTTCCTCTAAATTTTCTCTGGCATAATGTGATTCGATAACAAATAATGGGTTACTAGTCGACATATTCAATGAACTCTGTACTTTGAATAAACGATTAGAAAAATCTACAAAAGCTTGCTTTTTCTTGATTAAACAATAATGTTTTGAAGAAATATCTGTAGAATAGTAAGTTCAGGTAAGTGCACAGTTTTTTGAGGAAAAACAGAGTATACTTTTGGCAATGGTGTGTACGTTAAATTGATGCAATTTCGCTAAGACAATTATGGTTCACTTCAAAAAACACACAGAAAATTTGAATTATAAGCTGTAAGCAAACAGAGAGATTACCATTACTTTCTTGTTAACCTATTGCGCGAGGATAACGATCAGGAGATAGAGATTTCTGATCTGACACGCAAAGTATCGCCGTTATTGCAGGCTCGACAACTCGTAGACAAATATATGATACTATAATAAAATTTTTATCACGTTAAGTAATATGCTGAGAAACATTGCAAACGAGATCGAGGTAAGGTTTGTACTTTTGGGTTGGAGCCATGTTATAGTAAGTGCATTTCGACTGAGTCATTTTTCGCACACACGCTGCTCATTCGCGCTGCGCGTCAGACGCTTCATTATTTTAAGTTAGTCTGTATGATTAAGGGCTCTTCTAGGCGGCTGAGGTCTGTCCGCCCCTCACACGCCAACAATAAAAATTGGAGGACACTTAGGACACATTATGGGGACGGATTGATTGGAGTCATATACGGCTGGTAGCGTGGTGAGATATCGCGCCTACCCATCCGGCAGCTATCAATGTGAAATGAGGGTTGCTCGCGGAAAGGCTTATAGCAATGACGGTTAGTAGCTGATAGGGGGGCAAGGTTCATTTATAACGCCCGGTATTCTTCCTGGCGACCGGCTAATGGACTAGATAATACTACTGCAGATGTTTGCTACACTATCAATGTAGGTTTGCTTCGCTTGTCGGCGAATATTTATATAAAGTAGGGAAATTCTCACCATTAAGCTGTTTTTGATAGAAGTGCTGTTCAGGGTCTTATTGTGCACGGCGATGGAGCGCTGCTCGTAGACGGGCAGTCCATTAGGTCGCGTATAGGCCGTGATAGAGGGGGACAGCTGGCGCACACGACTATCCTTACGCACCGTGGGGGACTGACCGAGCACCGTATGATGAGCTTAGAGCTTGAACATTAATTTCGAATCAAACTAGATCTGATAAATTCTGTTCCTACGCTCGAAATCGAGAGTATGGCCGATATGTTTGACGTAGTGCTTATGTGATGTTGCGCAACCAGAGGTCACACTCGTATCTTTGATCGAAGTATCACACCGAAAGCCCAAATAATTAACTAAAATATTGCCCGAATGTCTAAAAGACGATCGATTAACTTATGGTATGCGTATTCTGTCGTGATATATCAGTGCTCTGTGGTGATTCACTAGAATGAAGTCTGGAGTTCTATATACAATTGCAACTATTTGCGGTTGTACGATATTATGTCTGAGTCGACATTATATCAGTAAAGCCTAGTATGCTGAGTGTTAACTCATACAATATGATTTTGGTGCGGTTATTTGGTTGAATACGACACTATTATTTTCTGGTAGTGAAGACATCTCTCCTTTATATATTTTATCTGCCGCACGGCTCAGAAGTCTGTGACATACTATTGTCTCATCGTACTGATTTTGTTGTATTTGTATTTCTGTGCGGAGAATCCTAACACATTACTTCAGAAACATCTAGCTTAGAATGTTACAAAAATACGGATAGAGACCTATGTGAAGTGAAGTAACTTTGAAGCTGAAATTATTAAGTAGATAACTCAATCCACATTGGTCAATGTGCTATTCGTTCGATGTGATGTGATTTATACATTACTCTCGTTTCTAGCAGGCCGGGGTCCTGCGAAACGGCCTGGCCACTGGGGTCTCCGATAGCTAAGTGTACAACACCGAGGGCGCAGTCATATGAGTAGGCACCAGCCTCTCGTCCGGGTGAGGCTTGCCGTTCTGTTCTCTTACTTCCGGGATTGCTGTGTACATGGGATCGGTTAACAGCATTCCGCATCACAGTCTCTTATATACATTTCTGCCCTCTGATAACAAATTCAGGGCAGGGCACCATATGGGCAGCAAATGAGAGATAGAGAAGAATGTCAAGTAGACGAGAAACGACGAGAGAGAGAGAGAGAGGTAATAAGCAGATAGGCATAAACAGCAATTAGTGAAAGCCATCATGTCGAGCAGCGAGTATGAGTAGAGGATAGTTAAGTACGTAAGCTAATTTTGTAGATAAGGAAGGGATAACGTATTGGGAGTATATGTCTTCATATGTAGTCGGATGAGGGAGATAGAAAAGTGATGAAAGGTGGAAGCTTGTGAGTTAGTAGTGATAGGTTGTAACTGATATTTGATTACCGTAGCTATTCAGACACTATGGTAATGTGTCTCTTTACATGATTGATCAACGCGTTCTATGATGATCGATATTATGCGTATGTCAGACGATTCTAATAAAGACAAAGGAGGCATTTGGGGATTTGAAAAAGAGGTGACGCTTGCGGCTGTTGAATTAGGGTAATTGAAGATATGGGTAGCAATTTACGATCTCGTGGAATTCCAACTTCTTCTTTGACATCAGTTCTTCGTTGGCTCACTTGAGTCCGCTCTGCAAGAACGGTGTCGTCGCTCATCATTGTATTATATTTATATTTATTATCAATTAGTGTGAAAGAAAAACAGATCCGTCATGCCGTGGCAATTGCATATCAGTCTAGTTTCCAAGACAATTATAGATCCTCTTGACTCTGTGCTGTCAACAGATAGCTACCACTTCGAACTTCCAGAAATGAAAACAACTTTTAAATGTGCTGATTCCGATACAGTTCTCTCGATACTTGTTATTGCCATTTACATTTAACCGCAATGGTTTTGACATTTCATACCTTCCGCTCCTTCTTCAGTTGTGTAACATGTAATCATCAGTCTGTCAGACACATAACAAAACAAACGCGCCATAATAAGTATATCATTTATATTCTACCGTCCATTATCAGTTTAGTTGTTTATATCTCTAGAGATTAGTGTTTATGTAACACTCCGTGCCAGCCCTTTTTCTCTCAGATCATTACTATACCCCCAAGTCGTTGCTAGCACCTAATATGTTGTGCGATACGCTAATGTACGCATTTCCCATTTCATTTTTAGATTTTCAATCATGCACTATGATCTTATAAAAAGAAAGAACATGGCTTAAGTAAAAATTAATTATGATACATCGATGTAAGCTGACAATTTCAGTTGGTATGATTAATTGCTTAGTTTGAAGAAATTAGCGTACCGTTATACCCAAAGTGTACTAATACAAGTACCGTATGAAAGATTGAACAAGAAACTTCAGTTACAATCCTGCACATAAACTGCGAGCAAGTATGGCAATTAGGTTAGAAGTAGTAATCAGTTGTAATGTAGCGAGCGATAAGATAGCTCATATAAAGAATCCTATGGTTTCAAGCGAAGTAAGACTGGTCATCGATCTTATGTATTAATATAGATGGTGTTGTAGAACGTGAGCAAGGTCCACACGCAAAATTAAGTAATAGCAGACGACAGCAATCCGAATGAGTGAATACATGCTCGTTGTTGTAATCTTTTCTCATCATCATATTTGCTACGGGCACCTTATTCGCTGTCAAAGACTATATTTCGTCTCCTCCGAAGTAAAACGCGGCGTCGTTTTCGCGTCTTTGGCGCTTTCTGGTTGTGTCAAGACCCCCTTAGTGTCTCCTGTCTGGCCCGCACACACCTCAGTTGGTAGCAGTGATGGCCACAGCCATCACAAACGTAGTTTGTGCTTTTATAGTCTACATGTAAAGGACGATATACATATGTTTTGCAGAGGTAGTGACTTTAGATTTTATCTTTTAACAAGTGGTCGAGGTTGAAAATTATGGTCCGCAAGGACGTAGTACACAAGCATTACCGCTCATATTTCAACCCCACAAATTTTTCTGGCACGCGCATGTCCATTGTGGCGTTATATGGCGGTGCTAGAGTGCTCGCTGGATCTCTGACACGACTTCCTCCCGACGTGGTGCATACGATTTGAATTACAGGTCAGGAAGCCCTTGGCGCACAGTCGGTGAGGATCCGAAGACTAAGCGGTGAAAAAAAGAGGTTCCGAGAGCGGGTGGGTGCTGATCGTGAGATAATCTGAGAAGGTCGCCGTCTTTTATTTTTGTCGAAATGGTAGGACGGGAGACGGGCGTGTGGGGGAAGAACCGTAAGAGAGGCCAGTTTGTTTGTTTTTCTCAGGGTGTTTTTTTGGAGACAGAGGTGGGTGGGTGAGGAGCGAGTGTAGATCTTGTAAAAAAATGGAAAGATACCGAGCTTGTCGGCCGTTCGTGTAAAAATTGCATTGGAACGGAAGTTGAGGCGTTCGCGGATGTAACGGGAGGGATCGGCTGATGAATCACACGCAAGCGCGTGAATTTGGCCAGCGCGAACAGCTGGTGTGTGAATTAAAGGGGCGACGCGCCATTCTTCTCCGTCTCAATTGTGCCATAGTACGTGTCTATCCATTGGCTGGAGTTCTCAAGGCTCCATCGAATAGCAAGCTGTCATGTTCCGGATAAATCTATTTTCACAAATGCATAGGATCATTCATGATATTCAGTTCTTGTGCAAAATGTGGATTCACGTCTCAGGGTCAGGCAACCCCCTAATATCGTTCAGACTGCTCGCGATTGTGCCAAGAAACGAGCAGTTAATGATTCTAGGGAGTTGATAAGCCCCACTTTTGGGGGTATTGCTTGTATTTTCCATCTCCGCTCCGTCCAAAGCCTATGGGCGGTGGCCGTGTCAGCTGAATGTGTCACTCGATTCGTCTTCTCGCTCTGTCAAATTCACACTAGCTCGCTGTACAAAATTGCATATACACTTCGACATTTTTTAGGCTTCTAGTTTTATTCAATTCCTGTCTAATGTCAAGTCGTTATTTTATCACTGTGAGAATCTAGTACAATCTCTTTTCAAACGTTCCACCTCAGGCGCGGGTTTAGCAATAGCCAAGTTATATTACGGAATATTCTTCTTGGAAAAAACCCTCGAGTGTGCATGACAGGAGGTACAGTCCGGTGTTGGGTCAGGGGGCAAGGTTAGCAATATTGCGGGCGTCGCAGTGCGCTGCGATGACGATATGCAACGCTTAGTATTTTTTCCCGAAGTACTGCGCGGATCCTTTATATCCGTGTTGTTAAGTGTGGTTAGCCACATTTGGTCTTTGAAGTTATAGGCGCCAACTCTTTCACCTACTTCCACCTATTAGAGAGCATTGGCAATGGGCGCGATACATCTCTATTACAATAAAAGATTCTGATATTTTTGTATCTTCTCTACGCACTTTTTTGGCCTAAAAATGTTCAAAGATTGTTTTATGCGACTAATATTTAATATTAGAACGATGTTGATATTCTTATTTATTCACTTATTCATTATCCTCACTTCGAGTTCATAACTAACTCCACATCGCACTTCCACTTAGACAAGCTAATTATGATATTGAACGAGGATTTCGACTGATCAAAAACTGCAGCCGCTTAGATGTCTTTACTCTCCCATCGGTCTGCCAGAAACCCTGAAGAGAGCATTTATATTCATGTCTGGGAAGTTTGTACTCGGTTTGCGTCAAGTCTCATTGAATTTCGTCGTATTTGCCATATAGTTTTGTGTTAACGCGTCTGCATTGCATTAACAAGGTGTTTGGTGAATATCCCTTTGAGGTCATTCATTAATTGTATTCTCCTTAGAGAACCTCTCTCATTCACGTTCTGCTTCTGTCATAAAGGCCCGTTTGCGAAAACCAATGAAAGTCATGTCGGCTTTTTTCTAAATTGAAACCTGCTAGTCCTTACTCGTTTTCAATTAATACACCGTTGAGATATTTGTATTGCACCAGTTAATTATTTCATATAATGTTAAAAAAATACCTGATATCTAACCATCGTACATAAGCTATTGGATATCCTCAAGCTGGGTTCTTCAAACCGTATAAGCTTGTGGCATGAATGTCCTTGGAAGAGACTGTTATGTCCATAGTAATATATATTTTTTAAATAATAACCCGTCGGAAAGAGAGGAGTAAGCTGATATTTTTTTAATGGACAAAATGTTTTTTTACCTCTTTTGAAAGTATTAGAACTCAATTTGTAAATTACTTTATACAGGAAAAGAGATGTAATGGGTAAAATGTTATAATTGTTTATAAAGAAAAGATAAGAAATGCTCTTATTTTTTAAGGATATTATGTGATAAATTGTTGTCTTGATTCTGAGTTATTTTTTCTAGTTTTTTAATATCGTCTTGAAATGTGCCTCCTCATTATTTGGGATTCCATATTCGGAGCTTTTTAATTATTAGTGGCGTAAACTAGAATTTTAGAGGTGTAATGAACATCGCAAATATGGGTAGATTAATTGACATTCTCCGCTTAAAAATATTTTGTTGTTTTATCTTATAGTACTACTCCTCTTGATATTTTGTTCTCCAGTAACATTTTTATCTTTATTCGCATTTATTTCATTACCTAAGCTCTCGATTGTTTCAAGTAGTTGGGCGCCTTCTGAATGTTTCACATTTGCATGCCAGCTTTTGAATACAATTAAGATTCATGAAAACACGTGCCGTAGGTTCAAATCTATATTTAATTAACAATCAGTACAAACACATAGATCCTACATAGTATTAAATTTGTATATTTGATTTTTTCTTTACATCATCAATCAGTTGCTTACATTAACTTACACACTTTCTTCATGTAACACACTTGTACAGCCAACTGTGTCTATCTTACAGTTTGATATCGCAACCTCTTCCCAATCACATTCAGCTTTCGACTCCGTCTTTCTTCACGACACGGGTAATAGAGAAGATGGGCAGTATGTAGCTCGAACGCATCCATAAAAAAGATTGTTAAATGATGTCAATGAGTCTTCTACGGAGTAGTGTCCAAAATGATGTAATTGAGAAAAGCGAACACGTTTGTATTATTTTAATTCTCGCATGGTGCTCCTTTGAACATTGAGTTGGTAAATTAGGCTTACTAGCAGGCGGCTTTGTTTCTCTATTTATAGTATATTTCATAGATTAACTACTGCCTATCTCATGAGCAGCTTTCATAGGAGTGCGCGCGAAAGTGTCGCAAAAAATAATGTTTGCATTGAGTTTTGGTGCAGTGATATTATCCACGCCAAAATAGTTTGATATTGAAGACAGCTTCAGCCGCGAGAAGAAATTATTAGGAGGGACTTGTTATGTGCTGGTCATGGATCTGTGATTTGCACATGCAAGAGAGTACGAACTATTTTATTACGATAGAGATGCGGAGAGTGCCAATGGTAGGAGAGGGAAGTCACGCAATAACTATTGCGAACATTCAAAATATGCGTAATATAAAAATATTTCATTTTATAAACTTCAGCTAGTGGAAACCGACCATACAAAAAAGTTGACGCGTGGGATGCATGATGATTAAATTGTATATAAACTTATGCCAAGATGGTATTTCAGTGGGAACTTTTTTAAACAGAAAGAAGGAAGAGCATACTTCTCTGACTTAATAAGTATTTATTTTTTGAATTCTCTGCAGTAAATTCACTTTTTAGGCAGAATGTAGGGGTATTATGCAGCACAAAATGCAATTAATTGTTTTGAACTTAAATTTAACGCTTGCTCTTATTGTCCTGTAGAACGGCCTAATCTCAATTGGGCTTGAAAACGACTTTTATTTATTTTTTAGGACATTAAATGTTGCACAATTTGGAGTCCCAAAACAATTTTAATCTATGTAAATTATAAAATCACTTCCATTGTTCAAAATGTTAAATTTTCTTTCTTTCCTTGTGGTAATATTTGAATTTTTAATATTTTCAAAGAGACGAATATTGAGACTTGCCACACAACAGTTGATCATGACAGAAACCAGGTTGATGGCTATGAGAGTCACGCACCCTTTTGTGTAAAATGTTAGGCCCAAGAAAGCTACGTAATTTGTCACGCGATCAAAGCTGCAAGGCGAATCTGGAAATTCTCGCTTCTGAACTACAAAAAAAGAGCTGCGTGAGATAGTGAGGTCAAAATTTGGGGAACTACTATCGACTGGTCGCTGCCTCTCGTACCAGTAACCAATCACTCAAATCTAAACAGTTTTTATTCATGTATTTATGATATAATCTTTCTTTTACATTAGAGACTTGTCAGGAAATAGTTCATAGTCTTACGAGACATAACGTTGAGACAAATATTGAAGCAAGTGTAGTCAAAATCTAGCCCTCATTCTATTTCTACAGATCGATATTCCATTATTTAAATACTGCCGTAAAGAAATACTATGCTGTCCGCGGTCTGGAAGTTACTGGAAAATACACACAAGCTTCACGCTTGTTCAGCGTCGAAAACCGTCGTTCAGACACGCACGGTTGGTGCAGCGGTAACGTTATTATCAAAGAGAAACGGCCACGACCTGTGGCGCCCGTAGGAACGCAGAAATTCCTTAGCAGTCACGAGCTCCACCTCACAGGGACGAAACACTAAGCTAATGCATTGCTCACCACGCCTTGGACGAGCTCGCAATGCCCAACGGTACCGCGCTTTATTCCCCGGGCACAAGTTCTGCGACATTACGAAAACTGAATCCCGATGCGATGCCTAAGGCTGCCCTCTGTATCAAGTAGAGTTTGGTAATTGCTGAAAGCGAACCGTTTCGATTATTTTCCCCATATTTGCAGTTATGTACGTTGCTTCGCAGGTGAATGCATTTGTTATACACCTCGCTAAACAACCTCGGACGTCAAATCATTGTTTATTAAATACTCACTCCACTCACATGAGGCCAATCATAGCCCTTCCGGCCCGGTCAAGAGTACCTGGCGATACTCTCGCCACTACTATCATACTACGCACTCACATTCCCACGTCCTCGTTTTCTAATACGCAGCGGGGTCTTACTCTGCCTATTGTAATGTACAAGCACTGAATTTGTCCATAACTGTGGGTAACTCTTTGCGTTTAGTTTTTAGTAATCAAATTAACTGTCTAAACTTTGGCCTCGTGCTCTTGTAACACGGCTAACAGTAAGGGTGAGCAAGACGGCCTTACCTCGCGTTAGCTCTTCTCGCTTCCACGCTCTCTGGAAACCTCAGTTGCTAATACTATTCCCAGAAGCGCTGAAACGTGAGCCACAAGGCAATTTAGCGAAACGTGACCGATTATTTACATTCTCAGATGGTCGTCTGGCGACAATTCATGCGGAGAGATTACGGGGACTTTTCCATTCTCAACAGGGAGTGCAGCATTATCCAGGAAGTGACAGGCACTTATAGGCGCGTATTTCAAATTCTCTAGCACAAATGCAAATAAAAGTAGGAATTTATTCCTTGCTGCAGTTAACAACCCGGTTGGGAGGGGGTTATGGGGGGGAGTTTGAGCACAAAAACATAACGTTACTGACACATTTTTAGGCTGTTGAGGACTCTGGCGGAAGGCGGGGCGCGGGGTGGGGCGCGGCGTAGTGGAAGTCTCGAGGGATCAGTGTGGCAACTGTGCATGCTAGGGCCGAGGAAAATCGCCATATTGTACGTAATGTATTCTCATGCAGAGCGATTTTTTGTAAATGTGTCGGTTGGCATGTGGGATGATTTATCTCGTGCTAACTTCTTGCGCCGCGGGGCGTCTAGACAGGCGTTCATGATCTCGCAAGTTTGATAATTAGTTTGCCCAACGCCATATCTTCGCACGACGGAGATCAGGTGTGCCAAGTTTTTTGTGCTGTGAGGTCAGAGGGCTCGGTGTGACTTCGGAACATTGAAAGCGTGGGGGCAAGAAATAAATGACACCCCGGCCAACGTTTTGCCACGTCACAGAGACCGGGTCAGGCGCAGCATCCGCGCTATCTTGCAGTTTCAGGGCGCAAGGGAAGCCATTTTGCGCAGCGAAGTGGAGCAGTAGCACCTAGCTGCAATGACCTGGAACTGCGGAAATGTTCGGCTGTTGCTAGGGGTGGCAGAGTATGGGGTCGATTAAAGATGAACACTATGCAGATTGCCATGACCAGGGGCGCAATTTCAAGAATAATTGACTCTTACTTCTGCAAATGGAGAAACTATGAACTGCGTAACGAAAGTACGGTAGACGTAATGTGTTATTAGCGCCTAGGTTTTTCAGCAAATTAAATGGAAGATGCCTATATTGTAGGGAGCGCCAAAAATGGGATTGAAATGACTGGTGTTTAAAAAATCTAGTCAGATGCATGATATAGAAGTAAAGTATATTCTCCATTGACCATGTGCAGACTACGTAGTCATCATTTCGAGTAACGAGAGGGCCGATTCATTCCATCGTACCCTACACACGCAGCCAGGAGTAGGTACGGGCAGGCTTTTGTGCTCCGTGCAGAGAGCAGACCGAGAGGCTAGCGCAGGCATTGCGATCGCAGGAGCAGTAGCAATGATGACAGACGCAGCACAGTTGAGGTATTGGTCTGCACTAATGCTAAAGCGAAGGACTCCTGTCTTGAAGATATAGTTGTAAAGAAACTGTGTTTATTCGGCGGGGCGGCATAAATAGGAGTTTTTTAAAACTTTCCAGATATTTCGTGTGGCAAAACGCAATCAAGTTTGGGGAAGATAAATTTGTACTTACAATTAACGATGGATTTTAGAAGTTGTACCGGGGGAGACGCAATATTGGCTGATAGAATTTTGCTCTACGAATCTGCTCGCTAAATTAAGTTTGGGATTGATAAGTATTTCTTATTTTTTGAATATTCCCAAGCCACACTCACATAATAAAAAATAGCTCGGTTTCTCTACTACACCTTATCCTGCATCATATATTTAAAGAAACAAATTGAAGCCGTTTTGAGAAAAATCGTAAAGTAGGGCATGTCTCTCACTCACGCTCGATCAGCCAAGTTTAGCAATGGTTTTCATTGCATGACACTGCTCTACGTTCGGTCCCACATTGTTATTCATTACAGGAAACTTAAAAATTTTCTTCTTCGAATTTTTCGCAGGGCCCAGAAGCCTGAGAAAGTCAAAAAGAATTTATTTGGAAAAGTAAAATTTTCTACTGTTTCGGCGGAATGTAATTTCCCCCCCGCGCGGGGCCCGCCGATAAGAGCACAAACAGGGCGGAGAGAACGAAGCAAGCGCCAGCCAAAATGAGGGTGGGCGCGGGGGACAACCCAGACTTTTGGTCAAAAGCGGGCTCGACAAAAAAAAAAGTGAATTAAACACACAGAGATACTCTCATACGTCTGCTCAGTCATTCACGAGTGTTTACGATGTTAAATAATTTTAAGTCAACTGACCGCTATAAGTCAGGACCCAGAGGTCGACGCTTACAATACTTGAGAGAGCGTTGTTTTTTCAGTGGGCATCGAAAACCGAAACCTGTAACCGTTTTGTAGTAAACTTTCTCATTAATGATATATTGTACGTGAGGAGTCCAATAGACATTAATTGCTAGGAGGACCCCCGGGAGGGGAAGTGGGCTATTACGATGAGCAAAGCGTCAGATGGGACGTCGCCGGGGGTGCGACATGAGTAGGCTGGAGGGGCCGGAAGAGCGCTCGTCTTAGGCGCACGAGTCAATCCCGAGGAATGCTGGTCGGCTTCGCGTGCGGCGGACACGCTGGCACTGGGTCTGGAGAGCTAATGACGAGGTAGCGCGCGCCCCTGCCCGCGCCCGCGCGCCCTAGACTCGACACTCTCCCCTGCACAGTTGCGACATAAGCACAGCGCGGCAACTGCAGAACCAATTTATGGACCTTAATAAGAGCGGGCGAGGCGCGTGGGCGGCCGCAGTAAAGAGACGGGGGTTCGCTGATTGGGAGGCGGCGCGCCGCCCGCCTCGCCGCAGGGGAGTCAGAGATTAGAGCTATAAACTGCCCGACCAAGGAGGACGGGAAGAGATTAGCACGCTTGCCAGCGCGTTTGATTGGGTGACGGGAGATAGGTGAGAGGAACATGCGGATGCGCGGTGCGGAGAAACCCTCTCGAGAACGCACTACAGGGTCAACGACCGGTGCGAGCTCAAAAATGTATATAGCACAAAATTTAGTGTCATAATTGAGTGGGGACGGCGTGGCTTCGCCTGTTCATCCTCTTACCAACTCACAAGTCCCGAACGCCAATCAACGCCTCAAGGCGAGAACAGTTGAGTGCCGCGGTTTCAAACACGGTAATTACGAAATGTCTCTAATATAGCTTATCGAGGGGCACACTCGTTCTTAAGCTATAGCTAAAGCTCTAGTAAAATAAATTTTCTCCACATTTCCAACCCAGATATATTCTCGTCTTCTACAATAGTCCTTACCAAGTTATTTGGCGTCAATTGCTTAGTGGGATAACGTTGCAATCATTTTCTTCAAAGTGAATCCATTGATACTGTATCCGGATTTAGTGCTTAGTTTGATTCTTCTCATTATTTTGCTTATCTTCTGAGAAAAAGTTTTTCAACTGATGCATTACAATAGATGGTATCATTAATGTGCTGCACTGCAAGATGTACATATGAATTAAGAAGCTTCTGAGAAGTTTAGATGCCGAGAGGTACTAACTCTCTCTCCGTTTTCCTTCGTCTCTCCAGGAATACTCTCTGTGCATCTACTCACTCTCTCGTCACGTCGCCTAATTACCTTGATGCGATAGACATTATTCATGTCTTATACTCATACCCGATCTAAGAAGCTGATGCACTTTTTGTAGAGCTTGGATGGTGGAGAATACAAGAGCTGCGAAAGCTAGTAGAGCTCTAGTAGAGCGAGTATTTTTATAGATACAATGCAGAATAGCATTTTAGGACGGATAGTTCACGAAGATTCATATTGCATGAGTTGGTAAAGCATGTTTAGTCACATGCCTGCACTCCAGAACATTATCTCACAATGAAACATCTGGTATTCCTTTTAACGTTTCACGTGCCTCGTTGAAATACAGGCATTAAGTGAATTTCCAGCAGAATAACAGTTTGTAAGCACTCTCATATAACAAAATTCAATGTTGTTTATTACTTTTGAAATATGCCTGTTCATTGATAAGGCTGTATTACAAGTGGACGTCAGTAATGCTCAATATAATAATCTCACATCTGTCCAAAAATATGCCTCATGTATATAAACTCATACAAGGTCTCTCCGGACACTTATGTCTTGGGGAATTATCAAGAGATCATTGTTGTACGTCACTTCCTAGTTTACTTGTTGACATTTCTGATTATATAGTGATCAAAATGAATCTCCAACAAATAGAGGAAGACAACCTTTATTTCAGTTCCACGTTTATTTCAACAGAAATATGCGAAAGCATGGAAACGTAGACTCAGGCATGCGATCATGAGCAGGAGGACATGTCGAACAATTTTTTGTTAAGATAATGATTCTCATTATATGCTGACATTGGTTGTCTAACATGCATTGTTGATTAATGTTCTTCATTTTCAAATCCTATCACGATGCATGTATTATTATCGTATTATTATCTTTGTATTAGTATTATCATAGGGTACGATGGAGATGAGAGGTAGTCTGACTGTCTGATTGTACAATTGTAGACCAATGTAAAATGTAACATTCTAAGTAACCTCATATAAAATTATATATAGCGTGTTTAATTTGGGGTTTGATAATCAGTCCTACCTTTATCTTTGTTTGGTAATATGGACCGGTTTCTGTATTGAAGATATCTTAGAGACCGAAATTTGACTTGATTGATACGAAAGTGGATAAAAATATGGACTCTTGGCGAACGATTATTCTCTAGTAATAACGTTGTTAGCTGTAAACAAACACTACATGTGTCACTCTATATCTATCAACAATGTCTATCTATGGAATCAAAGAAAACGTAACCATTATTTCTGATTCATGCATCAGTTTCTATACAATTAGAGACGATATTGAATTATGGTAAATACAAGTAAAGAAATTTTATTTCAGACAATAATTTTAAGTATGAAGAAGAGAATCATGATTATGTTTATCATTTGTACTGTGCAATTTATTAATTAATATTCCATGTTAACTTATTAAGGTCGTCCTAGCACAAGTATCCAGAATGAAGATTGTGATTTTAAAGGAAAAACTATACGTAATTCTCTTAAGTTTACACGCTTTCGCGGTCGATAATCTGGCCTATGCGTCTATGTTATTCTCATTTTCTACAATTTCCCCGCCCCATTCAAATCTGTCACCATCGTCTAGGGGCGTCGCGATGAAGGCTCCACACAATCCTATGGGGCAGACCCGCTTCCTTTGCTCCTACGGACCCTCGTCCCCGACCCTGTCGTCACATTTTCCCATTACTAAATAGTCCTCGCCGCCCGATTGGACGAATCAAAGACTCACTCACAACGAGGAACTAAGGACGATCATGCGTCATAGAATCGGGTCTGAGTATAGGACTTTCAATCGTATAGTAATAGGCGTGTAAACACCCATAAATAAGTTACCGAACCTCAACGCAATCCTGCGCATGTTCCCTTGAGTTTTGTGGTGGCTGTTTAGTAGGGATATATACTATACATCTTTCCTGTAAATCAGAATAATCCTGCGGTCCGGCCATGTTCTCGCGGGCTAGCTGGTTTTTTGTTTATTTTATATAGCGATAATAATTTTATGCAAAAGTTCAGATTTCCTACTTAATCACCTAGTTTTCTATTTTGTATTCGTTTGGCTTGAACTAACTTAAATTAGCTTGATTTGTGCTTCAGGACACCAGATCAGAGTCCGGCTGTCGGACGATGAATTTATTTATTTACGATGCAAAACTGTGTTAAAAAGTGCCCATTCTGTGTGGGGACGTGCTATGGGCGAGAGAGTTAATTATGTGAAGTTACAATTTTTTCAGACTAAGATTTATCACAATTTTTCACTCTCCACATATCGTATACGATTTACGATATATTAATCCGCTCTCATCTATCAAATGCATTACATAATAGAGAATGTTATTATGTGTGTAACTATTTCGAGAATATCTGCAGATGGGCTATAACGGATGAGTCTATAAAATGCGCTATATCAATCTCGCTTGTAAACTACGTTATTTTTCCTTTTCGAGACATGAATGGTTTCGCCAACACGTAATTTTAACTGCGAGGTCTAATTTCAACGTGAGCAACATACAGTCAACGATGTTTTTAGCATATAGAGTCATTAATGAGCTGGGCGGCAAGGCGAGAGGGAGACCCAACCGATTGTAAAGATGCAATGGCAGATCACCGAAAATTTAGCGTTGATTCAAAGATACTTAGGTTAATGATGTTTCTCGCATGTTGCGAGCAAGTACTCTGATGTCTAGGTAAAATCGCTGGCAAGCAACCAGTTATCCTTTACGACAGCAGCAGAGAAGTACGACTCAGAGCATGTAAAAGTCAGACAGAAAAAAAACGTGTCACATACTCGGGACTTTAGTTCAGCCTATCGCTTCATCTTATGTGGAAGTCCAAAACTCTTCTGAATACGAGTTAGTCTCGTTATTGCAGGCGGTATGAATGCGATCTCGTACAAGTGGAATTCGGCAGAGCGGAAGTATGGTAAGAGTTACGGAGCACTCGCAAAACTATAGCTCATTAGGCGCGTTGCAAAATGAAGTTTTTTAAAAAGCTTGAGAGGAAATGATCCTCTGGTTGAGATCGTAACTGTTTAAAGACTGCCTTAGCTGGCGCTAGTGGCTAACTATGTAAACGTATACAGTACTAGTAAATAGGTAGAGTGTCTGGGAAAGGTAGAAGATGTGAGCTTATTTTGGAAGGCCTAAAGTAAGTAGCACGTAATTCACCATATTCTTCCCATAATGTTCACATCCCAGTTTGATATACTTGTCTCTCTGGTCAGAATAGAAATAAATTAAAAATGTAAATAAATGACGAATAAGAATCACACTCGAATAAATAAATAAATAAGATAAATAAATAAAATAAATAAAATAAATAAATAAATAATATAATTAAATAAATGAAGTAAATAATACAATAGATAGAGATAAATAGAGGTATATTATATAAAACTAAATCTAATAGATATCAAATAAAGATACAAGATGAGTAAGTACAAGTAAGTAAAGAAATTAGCAATAAAATAAAAATACAATAAGTCTAACAGAATAAAAATAAATATAAATAAAACTACTTCGAAATGTGTGAGTATGTTATACTATAACACTATATAGGTAACGCAGCTATTCCAACGCAATTATACATCGTGATGGTAGCACGAGAGGAATGCTTGTCACAATACTTATTCAACAGTATAAAGCCTGTTTCAGAGAACCACAGGTGCAACATAAAATCACTTCTGACATTTATAATTGTTCAATAATTTTTACGGTCTAAGTCCATAGTAGCTTTGGGGGGGTTACGACGCGCTATCTACTCTCACACTACAACTCAAATAAAGTAATAGTACTTCGTACGTATGTCAAATGTAAGCGTAAGAGGAGGTAACGAGCACACACCTCACTCATAGCACTCACTTTCTCTCATCTCCATCTGAGACGCCACTCTCTCACTCAATATAAAGTTAACAGTTCTCAGACTGATTCTTCAGCTGCTACGTGTTTAATGAATAATAACGCCAGCTCTGAGTGCGGACACTGACCGAGTCTTTTCTAATACCGCGCACCAAACTAAATCGTGCCGTTCATTATAATGGTCATCCTCTCCTCAACAAGAAATAATCCGAGATAGTATTTATGGCCACAAATTTACTCACATAAGGTCAGGTCTCGGCGGGGTGCCGAGTGCAGTGACCAAGAGCGTTGTGTGACGCTCTCATATCACTGAAAATGATGAAATACTCGGCCATCAGATATAGGGCGCCGTGCAGCGTACTTGTATGGTGCAGGCTATCACAGTTCCACTCCGATACACCATACGGTAAGCTCTGCGCAAAGCGATAGTACTCACGCTAAGTTCGTATCTACTAGAGTAATCTATTACCGCCCACAGATTTTCTATTCGTACTTCAATTAATGTTAGTGCATTTAATGACGCTAAAACAAGTTATTCTGATAAAACACACTGAGCTTTTGAATACACGTGTCCCTTCAGTGGTGGTTTTCGGCTTTGATCTGCTAACTCGCGTCTTTAGAGCGAACTTTAACAGAATAGCGCTCAGATAATAAGCCCATCTCTCTATAGACTATTGAGACGTTAATCACACTTTTTACCGTAAGATAAAGCACAACATTTACGTCCACTCTTGTGTCTCCTTCTTGGCAGAACAGAGTAAGGTTGACTTTTGCATGTGACCGAGGCTTGATCAAAGTAACAGCTCTGCTCACACCGCACGTCATCTACGCCTTGTGTACTAGCCAGCCTCTCCGCATGTGTGATCTTTACGAACCAAACCGCCAACTGATTTTCTGAGAGGACAGGAGAACATGACGCCACATTCAAGCTAGAGACAATGAGGAATGGAACACAATGTCTTGTTGTCGCTTTGGCATGGCGTGGTATCAAACGACGTTTCATAAAAATTACTCGGCCACCTCGACATGCGCAGGAATGGTGGAGGGTAGCCACCGCACACGAAAGAGCCGTAGCGCAGACGTCTGTCTCTAGGAGGTTGCAGTTGACGAACGCGCTCTTCGATATGCGACAGGGAAAAGTCGGTAATTCATCTGCAGCCGCTCGATTCCGCGGCCAACTCGCCAGCCGTTCCACGAAGGCCCATTATTTCACACTGAGGCGCGGGTCAGCTAAAACAGCTTAACAACAAGGCAAAGCCTCCGCGGCCGGTAAGTGGGACGCGGCCAGCAGCTTTCGCCGAGAGGTGCTTCCTTGTCGATCATTTTCGCACAGAGAACTAATCGCGCGCTAGAACATAAGCATACGTTTGACCCCTCATTTTCCAGCACTGCAACTACACGCACATGGCGCAGACCAGGTGGGAGAGTCACCACGTAATCACGTTTCGGGATGAACAGCATGTTAATTACACGCAAGGGATAACGATAACGGCAGGTACACAATATCTTGAACGATAGGCAGTGGGGCGAGAGGAAATTAAGCATTTTAGAGCCACCAATATCGTACATTGGAGTAAATGTAATTACAGATTTTGGAGAACACTTATCTAGGAGAGCTACTCAACTGCATATCGTTATGTTCACATATACACAATGGTTGAGAGCTGTGCAAGTATGTACTGTCGAAATTTTACAAGAGTTCGATAACAAAGACTCAAAAAATGATCGCTAAACAATTCGCGAGAATCCTAGAACTGTTTCTTGTAGGATGCAGTTGAATCTATTTTTGTGGAAAAAAGTATTAATTATTTGGTGATGTAGTTGCTTGAGTTGAGATATGATGCAGAATTATTATTACATAACCAACGCACACAATGAATATTCTCAGAATGTTCAGAGATTTTTTTTTAAACATGCTATAATATTATACTCTTCGTCAAGTATGGTGAAACCAGATCCAAGAGAGAGACGCGTTCAAGTTTACAGAACAGGGCCCATTTCGGTTTTAACATAGCTGGACATTTTTGATGATTTTGGGCATATCCTGACGAATTGAACGATGAACGCGCACTGAGAAGATAAATACTAACTGAGCGCTGCATTTCGCAAACAAAATTATGTAATAGGTTGATTGTACGAGATGCAACGTGTGGATAGAGTAGTAAACTTGATTTCTCTCTCTATGTGTAGAGAGAGAGGGGAGTGGGTAGGTTTATTGATTTGTAAATTGACGCTACTCACGAGGCATATTTAGGGAAGGGGACAGTGAGAAAGATTATAGTATGTGTAGATGACGGATGATATTATTGGTTCTACAGGAGGAGAGTAGTAGACGAAAGCAATAGACTCTTATACTGAGAGAAAGCATCTTGGAGTTTTGATGTGACTTCGAGAATGGTATCGTTAACATGGAAGGCGCCACGAAAGGAAACCGGACGTCCTGAGACTGGCTTCGAGGCCTATGAGGTGAAAGTATCCACGAGGAGTCGGGAAATGTAGCATGAGAGAGCAAGAGGATAAGGTATAGAGACTATTTGGACATAAGCTTTTTTTAAAAGAGTGTTCTAGAGCACTGGTTATATCACATGTTTCGGAAGAAATCCTCTGTGGAATTTTGAGTCTGGATTAGGTCATAATAAACCATTGGAGCTTTAATTGATATTCTGAGGTGTACTGATGGTGAGGCCATTTTCATGGACAACATTCAATGCAATATATATGTTTTGCTCTTAGAGTGGGATCGGATTAGCAGCGTCTGCGACTCCATCTCCGGAGGGAAGAACCATTAAACAGTTAGTGTCTGGATTAGGATTAATCTACGATTTATTATAATAGAATGCTGCATCTGTATTGAGTGCTCCTAGACATGCCTGTTGGATTTATAAAGGGTATAGTTTTAATAAATTTTTAGGCATTGGGAGCGTGTTGAGCAGAACTTGCGGTGAAGCTCGTTGTTGGTGCGCGTTTCCGGAAACGTTCTCCTTGTCTAATTCAATACTTGTCCAAGGACTACTTCTATTGTGTACAAAAAAGAGCATTTTTCAAGGTATTTCGGTGTCATTCTATTTTCATATTAGGAGGGTTTTGAGGTATCTCCTACAGCGAGTAAAATGGTATATCCGTTAGGTGCTGAGGTCTTGTGAGATTGCGATTAACGCTCTCATACGATATTTTGTTGTCCATTGTATTAGGATGGACTCCTTATTAACCCCTGAACTCTATGATATGCTAGGTTAATATCTGAGCTCTCGACTGAAGAACAGTGCACCGTCGGATGAACATCGTCAGCGAAAAGAAGTGCAGATTTTACTGTATTTTTCAAGTTATGGGAGGGTTGAGCGCATAACATGACTTGTGCTAAGCGATGCTTTGTAGAATTAGATTAGACATGATACCTGATTTTTGAATAATATGGATCGAATATGAGCCTCGGCACTGGCTTATTATGGTATGGATTAGGCTATGTCAAAAGGGTAGGATGTGATGTACTTGTCTAAGCGGATACATTGTAGAATGATAATGGTTTGATGGGACACGTTAGAAGGTGGGTTGTAGTGTTTTTTTGATTTTTCATTGGATCTGCTGCCTTTTTGTATGCTGCCAGCCCTTTATACGTTAGCAGTATGTTCGTCAACACCACATTTATACGCATTAGGGGGCGATTTTAAAATTTTGGTACACTTGAGTAGTGATGCGCTGGCAAGTAAAAATTGACACACACGGCTGAAGGCGCACAATCTTTGCCTGGAAATCGCCGATAATCTCATGACAACGTTTACATTTGATACATGAGACTTGATTCTTTTTCTGAATTCTGAATAACACTGGTGCAAAAAGCGGTTAAGTTTGAATATTTCTTACGTTTGAATAATATTTTCCTAAGTCGAGTGCACATACTGTATGGGACACTTGTCTTTATCATTAAGTCTGGCTACTTTAATTGGTCTGGGAATTTTAATCTGTCAGTTCCCGTGTGTATTTCCCTCTTTCCAGAGTAGAGTAGTGGGAGAAATGTCCTTGCAATTACAACGGTCTGACTGATTTAATAGATGTGGTCTTTAAAGAATGGCACTCAAATTTTTTCTGTTTCACAGAATTTTCTAAAAACTTCTATAATCACTTATGGACGTAATGAATTTTAATAGGCGTCTTTTTCCTTGTTTAGTTGTGAAGTCGTCCTTAACGTTCTTTATTAATTATTTAACAAAAGTTGAAAGTTACTTGCATTGTGCACTATCTTGGGGAATTTTTTAATAATTGGAATGTTTTCCAGGTTCGCTGTTTTAGTTTCTATGTTCCTAGCAGCTTATACCTATTTGAAACAGGAATATTTAATACCTGGATATATTTCCTCTTCTGGGCGAGCGTGGAACCCTCTTTCGTTTATGCTCACTACCATGTTCCTGCGTACCTTGGAGCTGCGTTGTTGTGGCAGTTGTTTGTTGTGGTTGCTGTTGCAGATGGCGGTTGTGGACGGCATATGATATTGAGTTAGAAGTTGAGAGAGTTCCATTTCCAGCATTTTGTTGCTGATGTTGGAGGTGTTGTAGTTGTTGCTGGAGAAGGTTATTGCTGTTGAACGTATTGCTTGATCTGGGATGGGTTGCACCGGTTCACTGATAAGCGCCGTTTTCACCACCATTTTCACTATATGGTAAGCGTCCATTGGCGCTCGAATTAGTTTGGCCCCGTAAGGAGGCGATATTTGTTGGGCCATTCACTGGTTTAAAAAAAGGATTTGTTGCTTTTACTATCAACTAACAATAAACACTTTTTTTGGAACGTGGAGCACTGGGTCTCGACCCGCTCACAACGAACGATCATCCTGCACTGAGTGTTATCGACTGAATCGCTGCGGGTTGACCGCGACTTTGGGGTCCAAGAAAGAAAAAAAAAGCGGATGAGAACACGTGTGGGGCAAGCGCGTTACCCCCCCGCCCCCCCCCCCCGGACAGCGTTCGTTTATTTATTTATTTATTTATTTATTTATTTATTTATTTATTTATTTATTTATTTATTTACCGCCAAAGAACAAGTACAAACTGGGTGTGACATATGGGGAAGAAATGGTAATACGTCACGATTATTGAGCTCCAAAATAAGCTCACATTTCACGTTCCTCTTGCCCATATACTGTATTACGTTTAATAGTTAGCAAATAGCATTTTTAGAAACATTAGATAACCAGAGATATTTTCTCCAGTGTTTTAAAAACTATTTTCAACGGTAAATGAGCTATAGTTTTGGCCTAATCTTTAATACTCGTACTTGCCGAATTCCACTTGTAGTAATCGATTCACTACCGCTGCAATAACCGACTAATTATTGGTCAGAAGATTCTGACTCCACATTAAAGAAGGGCTGAACTAAAGTGGTGTGACGTTTTTTGCTGTTATTTACATGCATTGTGGTACTTTTGTGCTGTTGTAAATGATAATTTTTCTCACATTTTACCTAAAAAGAGATTTTTCAATGGAGAACAATTACTAAGTATCTTTAAAACGTATACATTTTTACGTGCATCTTTACAATCGGTTGGGCTGGCCAATTAATGACTCAAATCTACGTCGTTACGTAGCACGTTGTTATGAGTTTAAAATTACGGTTGGCGAAACCATTCATGTCCTCGAAAAGAAAAAAATAAAGCGAAAATAGGCATTTATATCACATATAGGCACTCATTTCCGAAATAGGCACCATAATAATCCATTATGTTAATGCATTGATAATGAAACGGATTAATATATCGTAAATCGTATATAATTGTAATAAATGTGTATCGTACAAAAATGTAACTTCAAATTAACTTCTCCCCATAGCACGTCACACACAGTTTTTAACAGTTTTTCACGTAAATAAATAAATATCGACAGCCTTTGATTCTGAGCAAATAAGCTAATAAGTTAGTTTTAAGCCAAACAATACAAATGAAGAGTTTCATGTAAATCTGAACTTTGTAAATAAATCCTATATAAAATAAACAAAAAAACTACCGCGAGAACATGGCGACCGATTATTTGATAGACTCACAAAATGTAGTATATTCCCTACTAACAGCCCACAAAACTCAAGGGAACATGCGCAGATTGTTGGGTAATATTTATGATGTTACAAGCGATACTTCGTTTCAGCATTCGCTCAATAGACCACGCCAAGTGGACGAAAGCCTCATCGAGATGGCCATTGACCCGAAAGCTGAAGTACAATAGTGTTACATGGATATTTAATAATTTAAAATTGCACAGTACAAATGATAACTAATGCATTAAACATTATTGTTGAAATAAATATTCTTTACTTGTTTCATAATCAGTATCGTCTCTAATTGTATAGAAACTGATATGAATCAGAAATAATGTTACTTTTTTGATGTAGTGGATTGTTGAATATGGGTTAACAAAGTAAGAAGGCATTTTATCACTTTCGTCAATGTTTCGGCTCTACATTTGGTCATAAGTAGGACTGTAATCAACCCATACACGCATGGTTACTAGAATGTTACATTTACTGTGGTCTGTACAATCAACGTCGCCGCCACGTACCCATGCACGTGATAGGTTTGAAAAGAGACATTAATCAACAATGTGTAGCAACCTGTCAGAAATAATAACATTATCTTACAAAAATTGTTCGACATGTCCTCCTGCTCTGATGCATTGCCTGAGTCTACGTTTCATGCTTTCGCATATTCTGTTGAAAACGTGGACTGCGGTGTTCTCTATTTGTTTAGATTCATTTTGGATACTATATATCAGAATGTCAACATAAACTAGGGAAGTTACGTACAACAATGACTTGAAATGCCCCCAAGACATAAAGTCCGTGAACCTTTGTTGAAGTTTATATACATGAGGATATTTTTGGACAGATGTAATTATTATAGAGATAGAGAATACCGTCACTTGTAAATACAGCCTTATCAATGAACAGCAATATTCCAAAAGTAATAAACACATTAAATTTTGTTACAATGCTTCAAACGATAGTTATTCTGGGCTGGAAATCACTTAATGCCTGTATTCACGGGACGTGAAACGGGTACAGATGTTTTCATGGATAATGTTCTGGAGAGGCATGTGACTAAACTGCTCTCATCATGCTATTCTTCGTGAACTATCTCCTAAAATGATATCTGCGTTATAAAAATCTCGCTCTACAAGCTCATAGTTTCGCAGCTCTTGTGATCTCCCACCATCCGAAGCTCTCAAAAGTTGCATGCTCTTGAAGTGGTGATAGAGACGTGAAAATGTTATCGCATCAGGTAATTAGGAGAGAGAGAGAGAGAGAGAGAGAGAGAGAGAGAGAGAGAGTACCTCTCGGCATAAAACTTTCGAGCTTTTAATTCATTGTCATCTTGCAGGCAGCACATTAATGACACATTTGTAATTGCATTCATTGAAAAACTTTTTCTCAGAAGATAAGAAAATAATGAGAGAGAATCAAACTAAGCACTAATCCGAACAGTATCAATGGATTACTTTGAAGGAAAATGGATTGCAAGCGTAGTCCCCTAGAATTGGTAAAGCATACTGGAGGACTATTGTAGAAAGACGAGAATATATCTGGGGTTGGAAATGTGGAGAAAATTTATTTACTAGAGCTTTCTGGGGTTGGAAGTGTGCCCCTGATACTATATTAGAGACATGTTCGTATATACCGTGTTTGAACCGCGGCACTCAACTGTCTCCGCCTGAGGCGTTGAGTTCGGGCGTCGGGCGTGGGGGAAGAGGAGGCGGCGAAGCCACGCTTCCCCACATGACCAAATTTTTCGCTAATGTGTTTTGAGTCGCCGGTCGCTGCCCTGGGCGTTGGGGTTCCGCACCCGCTCCCGCTTCCTCTCCCTCTCCCTCACCCAATCAAACGCGCTGGGCAAGCGTGCTAATCTCTTCCCGTCCTCCTTGGCGGGCCGTGATGCTCTCACCTCCCTCCAGCGGCCGCGCCGCCTCCCACGCGCCGCCCACGCGCCTCCGCCCCGCGTGATCGGCGGCCCCTCGCCTATCGCCGGGCGGGCGGGGGCGGGGCGGGCGGGGCAGGCGGGGCCGCACTCGTCATTAGCCTGAGCCCGGTGGCCAGCGGCGGCCGCGCCAGCCACGAGCCACTCGGGATTGCTCTGCGCCAGAGAGCGCTCTCCACGCCCCCAGCCACTCATTCCACCCGGCGACGTCTCCATCTACGCTTGCATCATCGAATAGCCCACTTCCCCCGGTCCTTTAGCAATTAGTTTTTATCCAGTAAATATATCATTAATGAGAAAGTTAACAAAACGCTTACAGGTTTCGGGTTCTCATGCCCACTTGAAAACAACGGCTTGAATATTTGTCAACATTCTGTTCCTGACTTAATAGGATACTTTAAAAATATTAACATCTAAATTATATTTACAAATGAAAAGTATAAGTATCTCTTATTGCCCTGTAATGTGTCACTAATTGTGTCTGTGAATAACATTTCCGCCGAAACAGTAGAAAGATTTTACTTTTCAAAATAAATTCTTTTTGACTTTCTTCAGCTTCTGGCCCTGCGAAATTCGAAGAAATCTTTTAATTCCTGTAATGAATACAATGTACGAACAAGCAGTGTCATGCAATGAAACATTGCTAAACTTGCTACACTATGAAACATGCTACTTACGATTTTTTCTCAAAACGGCTTCAATTTGTTTCTTTAAATATATGATGCAGGATGATATTTATAAAAACCACTATTTTTTTAAATCTTGAATATTTCAAAAATAAGAAATACATCAATCCCAACTAATTTAGGAGCAGAGTTCTAGAGCAAAATTCTATCAGCCAATATTGGGTCTCCCCTACAACTTCTAAATCCATCGTTAATTGTAATACAAATTTATCTTCCCCAAACTTTGATTGGTTTTTGCCAACGAAATATCTGGAAAGTTTTAAAAACTTCTAGTTATGCAATAACATAAGTTTTTTACAACTATATCTCAAGAAATTCTTTAGCATTATTGAAAAAATACCTCAATGTGCTGACCATTTGTCATCATTGCTTACTTCTGATTCGCAATGCCTGCTAGACTTGGTTGTCTTGGGAACGGAGCACAAAGGCTGCGTACCTACTCTCGCTGCGTGTGTAGGGTAAGAGAATGACATCGGCCCTCTCGTACTGTGAAATGATTCACTACTATTGGAACATGGTCCAATGGAAATATATTTACTTTATACTATGAATTTTATAGATTTTTTAAAAAATATGAATCCATTTTTGGGTTTACAATATAGTAAATTTCATTTAATTTGTGAAACTATTGTATAAATTATCTACGTACTTTCGTTACTCAGTTCATAGGTTTCTCATTTGCAGAATAAGAGTCAATTATTCTTGAAATGTGTCATGGAACTGATATTATTTAAAATGGTTTATCATATTTGCTGAACAGCGAAAATTTCGCATTTTCAGGTCATGCAGTAGGGGCTATACAATTGCTCAAAATGGCTTCCCCTTGCGTAAACGCAAGATACGCATCTGCGCTGCACGGTCTCTGTGACGTGCAAAACGTTGCCGGGTTGTACCATTATTTCTGCCCCCACGCTTTCAATGTTCCGAAGGTCATCACGATCCTTGACCTCAGCAGCAAAAAACTTGGCATTTCACTGATCTCCAGCTCCAAAAGCGTTGGGAATACTTAAGTTATCAAATTCAGATACTGAACGCCTGTTAAACGCACGGGCAAGAAGTGAGGACCGAGGATAAATTCATCCACAATGCCAACCGACACATTTACAAAAAATCGCTCTTGATGAGATACATTACGTACAATATGCGGATTTTCCTCGGCCCTAGCATGCACATTGCACACATTAATTGTGCCAGTTCCTCAACAGCCAAAATGTTTCAGTACGTGCCAGCCAACACGGTTTAACTGAGCAAGGAATGAAATTCCTACTTTTATTTGCATTTGTGCCTAGAGAATTGAAAACGACGCTATAAGTGCCTGCACTTCCTGGAAATGCTGCACTTCCTGGAAATGGAAAAGTCGTAATCTCTCCGCATGAATTGTTCGCCAGACGAGAGAATGTAATGCGTTGACGTTTCGCTAAATTTGCCTTGTGCTCACTTTCAGCGCTTCTGGAATAGTATTAGCAATTGAGGTTTCCAGAGAAGTGGGAGCGAGAAGGAGCTAACGCGAGGTGAAGCCGCTTGCTCACTTACTGTAGCCCGTGTTACAAGAGCACAGGCCAAAGTTTAACGTTAATTATTTACAAAACTAAACGGCAAAGAGTACCCAATTATGGCAAATTCAGTCTGTACATTACATATGGGATAAGACCCCGCCGTATTAGAAACGAGGACTGAATTATTCTATATATAGTATGCAGAGTATTCGCCAAGGTATCTTTGAGCGGCCGTGAAGGCTATGATTGGCTCATTGATTATAGTAATTTAAATTAAACAATGATTGACTTCCGAGTTTGTTTAGCGAGGTGTATAACAAATGCATTCAACTGAAGCAACGTACATAACTGTAAATATGGGGAAATAATCGAAGGTTGGCAATTAATATTAACTCTACTTGAATACAGAGGGCAGCCTTAGGCATCGCATCGGGATTCAGTTTCGTAATGTCGCAGAACTTGTGCCCGGGAGAAAAGGCGCGGTACCGTTGGGCATTGCGAGCTCGTCAAAGGCGTGAGCAATGGCATTAGCTTAGTGTTTCGTAGCCCTGTGGTGGAGCTCGTGACTGTAGGAATTCTGGTTCCTACGGCGCACATTTTCTCCGTTTCTCTTTGATAATACGTACGGCTGCACCAACCGTGCGTGAACGACGTTTTGCGACGTGAAAAGGGTGGAACTTTTGTATTTTTCCAGTAACTTCCAGCACGCGACAGCATATATTTCTTTACGGCATATGTAAATAATGAATATCTATCTGTAGAAAAGAATGAGGCTAGATTTTGACCTACACTTGTTCAATATTTGTCAACGTATGTCTCGTAAGATATATGAATATTTGACAAGGTCTTCTTAATGGTACAAGAATGATTATTCATAACATGAATAAAAACTGTTTAGATTTTGAGATTGTTACTGGTCAAAATGCAGGACAGTGAGTGTTACTTCCCCAAATTGACCTCACACTATCTCACGCAGCTCTTTTTTGTAGTTTCAGAAGACGAGAATTTCCAGTTCGCCTTGCAGTTTTGCGTGACAATTAAGTAGGCTTTTTGGGCCAACATTACACAAAGTGTGACTCTATTTGCCTCAACCTGTTTCTGTCATGATCAACTGTGTGTGGCAATGTCCAGATTTCGTCTCTTTGAAAATATTAAAATTCAAATATTACCACAAGGAAAGAGAAAATTTAACATTTTGAACAATGAAGTGTTTTATTAATTACATAGATAAAATTGTTTTGGACTCCAAATTTGCAACATTTTAATGGTCATAAAAAATAAGCTGAAGCCCAATTGAGATTAGGGTTCTGGCCAATAGAGGTAAGCGTTAATTTATCAAACATAATTGATTTTGTGCTGCATAATACCCTATCATTCTGCCTATAAAAGTGAATACTGCAGAGATGCAAAAATAACTATTAAGTAAGAGAAGTATGCTCTTCCTTCTTTCTGTTTAAAAAGTTCCTGAACATTAGTTTGGGCATAGTTTTTACATTTATATCAGATCTCACCGTCAAATTTTGATGGGTTTCCACTAGTGAAGTTTTAAAATAAAATTTTATTTTACGCAATATTTGAATGTTCGCAATAGTATTGTGCTCCTTCTAACCATGTATCCCATCTCGTAATAAATAGTTGTGGTGGCAAAACAGATCTGGATAACAGTCCTTAAAAATTTTCTCGCGGCTTGAAGCTTTCAATAAAACTATTTTTGCCGATAATATCACTGCACCAACTCAAGGAAAATTATTTTTCACACTTTCCGCAACTCTATTAAGTGCATGAGATAGGCAGGTTTATGAATATCTTAATAAAACAGCCGCAGTACCTTTCATCATGTAAGGAGCAGCATCAGATTAAAATATAAAAACGTGTTCGTTTAATACATCATTTGGCCATACTCGTAGAAGACTCATTGAATCATTTAACATCTTTTTATGGATGCTTAGCTACATCTTCCCAATCTTTCTATCGTTTGAAGAAGACGGTCCTGAATGTGATTGGGAAGAAGGTTGTTCAACAGTTGCATTGGCTGTACAAGTGTGTTAATGTAAGAAAGTGTGTAAGTAATGTAAGAAATGATTGATGATGTAAGAAAAATCAAATACATGAATATGGGTTTTGCTGATTTTAATTTTAAATATAGTATTACGTTTCATGATCTTAATTGTATTCAAAAGCTGGCATGCAAATGTGAAACAGTTCAGAAGGCCAACTATTTGAAATACTTAGAAATAATAATCGATAGTAAAATGTCTTGGAAAAATCGTGTATAAGATAAACACAAATATTTTTAAGGGAATTCTATTATCTACCCAATATTTGCGATGTTCATACACTTAAAATTCTAGTTTACGCACTAATAAATTAAAAACTCCAATATGGAATCCAAATATGAGGAGGCACATTCAAGACGTATATTAAAAAACTAAAAATAACTCAAAACAAATTTATCCGTATTATCTTTAAAAAATAAGACCGATTCTTTACTTCTTTATAAACAATTAAAACATTTTACCATTACATCTCTTTCTGTATAAAGTAATACAAATATTCTATATCAAAAGAGGAAAACATTTTCATTAAAAAAATATCTTACTCCTCTTTCGGGGGTTATTATTTAAAAAATATATATTACATGGACATAACAGTCTCTTCCAGTTACATCATGGCACAAGTATACCGTGAAACTCCAGCTGAGATTCTGTATTTATTCGATGTAGTGTCAGGTTTTTTTAATATTAATGAAATAATTTAACTGGTACAATATTTCACTTATTAATTGAAAAGAAGGGAATTCAATTTAGAAACGGACATGACTTTCATTGGTTTCGAAAAGGCCTTTGACAGAGTGAATGGAGAGATTCTCTAGAAAATTATGACTCAAAGGGGATATTCACAACACCTTGTTAATGCCATTCAAAGCGTTTACAAAACTAATGCAATCACAATTAATACTGGCGCCAGTAAAACTTCAGAAATAATCACTATTCAGGGGGTAAGACAAGGCTGCAGTTTATCACCAACACTCTTCATTCAAACATCTAGGTTGTGATGTTAGTTATGAACGAGATAATGATATAGAAAATAAGATCCAAAAATTTCAATATATTTGCGGCACAATAACTAGAACATTAGGCCAAAAAGCTAGAGAAGATACAAAAATAAATCTTTATAAGATGATGGCCATGCCAATGCTTCTATATGGAAGTGAAAGTTGGGTAACAACTAAAAAGGATGATAGCAGAATAAAGGCTGCAGAAATGAGATTTTTAAGAAGCGTGAAAGAATGTACTAGATCTGACAGGATAAAAAACGATGACATTAGACAGGAATTGAAAATAGAAGCTATAAATGGGAAAATAGAGGAATACAGAGAGAGATGGAAAGAACCCATAGGAAGAATGGAAAATACAAGAATACCCCAAAAAGTTTATAACTATCATCCTCGTGGAACACGAAATATAGGCAGACCGAGGAAAAGATGGAAATGAATGTCTTGTGAAAACGGAACAGGTCATGATGGCCTAATCCAGCCTAATGAACAGGCCTAATTCGTGAAGTGAAGAAGAAGACAATATTTCAAGATTACAGTACACGTACCAAAGCCACTATTCAAATTCCAAAAAAAATCTCTAATATTAAAGAACCTTGGTCTTCATTAGGCTTCAAATATGTAATCAATTACCGATAAGATCCAAAAATTGTAAGTCCTTGAATATTTTCAAGTAAAAGATAAAGATTTAAATTTGAAAACATGATTATGATATAAAACAAGTTAACTGAAATATTGCATTAAGATTGTTTGCTGTGTAAATTTATTAATGAATTTATTTATAGTTACATATTTATGTATGGCAATATACCTATTGTATCTCTGTAAATTGTCACTAATTTTATGTTTTAAAGCCATGTTTCTTTCTTTTTTGTATGTTCATAAAAACGTGGAATGCTAACGATCACACTTTGTTAGCGATGGTTAGTAATTACAAGAAACTGCAATGTTCTACACTATCTCTGTAAAACAAGATGGGAATAAATATTATTATTATTGGCTTTGTTGTGACAATGTATTCTGTTACATGAGAGCGTTGAAATGTCAAAACCTGCTTATGTAACAATAACAATATAAAATGTTCGAATCACATTTAAATGTTTCATTTGGAAGTTCGAGGAGCTATCTGGCCATCAAGTCTTTTGTCTTTGCTGCTGATTTTGGCATTCCACGCTCTGTTTTTCTTTCACACTAAATTGATTAAAATATTTTAATACAGATGATGACGACACCGTTCTGCAGAGCGGACAAGTAACCACGAACTGATGCAGGGTGAAACGAAAGTGAAATATATGCTGAGCTGACAACTTCTCTCTCTCCCTTTATTTCTCACACTCTTGTATCCCTCTCTTTTTCTTTCTCTCTCTTTCTCCCTCTCTCTTTGTCCTTCTCTTCTCTCTCTCTCTCTCTCTCTCTCTCTCTCTCTCTCTCTCTCTCATTTGCGCCCATATTCTGACCTTAATTTGTTATCAGGGAGAATATAAAACTGGAGCGAATGTTTACTTTCTTCACGCAATCCCGGAAACAGACGAGCCTCCCCGCGAGGCTTCTACTCATATGACTGCGTGGAACATGCGACGGAAGTGGCAGGACCGTTCGCAGGACCGCTGCTAGAAACAATAAGTTATCCCTCCATCGAAAGCACATGCCGATGTTGAGTTCGTTTTCAGTTCAAGATTCACCTCAAAGGTTCGTATTTTGTAACATTCTAAGCTAGATGTTCTGAAGATGTTTATTCTCCGCACAGAAATACAACAAATGTGAAAAATATGGAGTGACAGATAAAATATATAAAAATATGTACTTGTACCAAAATATGTATCGTATTCGCAAATAAACGCAAAATCATATTTGTATGTAAACTGATATAGGCCTGATTTGTCTCAGAATAATTCGAAACAAATAGTTGCAATTGATAAATTAAGTCATCTAGTTATCACAAGCATATAAATACACATGAATGCACTCTCAAGTTATCATGTTTTAGACATTCGGCAATATTTTAGTTAAATTATTTGTGTTTAGGTGTTACTGCGAAATATATGACTGTGAGTCACAAGAAACGTAAAATAGCTACTTCATTTCAGCAGGAACAAATTTATTGTTATTGATTCAAATTAATTACTCGAAGTCATTACGGCGTACGAAGTAGTGTGTGTCCCTTACAGACCACCAATGTGTAGAGTCCAGAGGAACAATAAGACCTGAACACACTTATTAGAACTTAATGAGAATTTTCCCTACTTTATATAAATTTCGCCGACAAGCGAAGCAACCCTACATTGAACTAATAAATCTCAGAGTTTATAGTCCATTATATCCCAGGAAGATACCGGGGTTATAATACCTTGTATAGTACTAAATTCATTGTGTATAAGCCTTCCGACACACCCTATTAAATTATAGGCCGTGGAGTGGAATTTCCGTAATGAAAATCAATGGTCCAAAATGTGTTTAAGTGTTACAATTTTTATTGTTGGCGTGTAATCACTAGACTATATAACTTAAAAGAGAGTATTTAAATGACTCAAATCATTGCTACATGTAACCAAAAGTTACAAACCTTTTCGATTTTTACTTTCTCGCATTTACTTCGTGAAAAAAGAAAGTTTTGTTGTCATGCGCCTCAAAACGGCGAATTTTCGGCAGAAAAACTATTATGATCGTACCTGGTAACAAGAAAGTAAGGGTAAGCCCTGTTGCTTAAATAAATCAAATTTTCTGTGGTTTTTGAGGAAATAATTTTCTTAGAAATTGCATAAATTTAAGACACACATTGCACAAAATATACTCGTTTTTTCAAAAACTTGTATATGAACTTATATAAAGATATTTTTCAAAACATATTGTTTAAATCAAGAAAAAGCAATTTTGTAGTTTTGTAATGTTTATTCGAAAGTACAGAGTTCCTTGAATATGTGACTATAACCATATTGTTATCGACCATATGAGGAGAAAATTTGAGGAAAAAAATTGGCGCGGTTTTTCGTACTTTTGTTTTTGAAATTGCATAAGTGTCAGGCACAAATGACGCGATACTCTTTTTTTGAATAATTGTTCATGGTCGTTTTTAAAGAGTTAATTTTTTTTACAATAGAGTGTCTAAGGCAAATCTCTCTATCTTCAATTTTGTAGTTTTTAAGTGTTAACTGTACCCTGAAAATGGAAATGAATTATATTTTTACAGTCTCTTAAGACACACGAGAAGAAAATTTGAAAAGAACTAGTGGAATTATATCAGCTCATACTTTCGGGCATTATTTCCAAATTTTCAATTTTCGATAATCCATTGAGTTCAACGAAAATAAGTCCCGTGCCACTCGTTTAGCGTACTCTCTTCTATCAGTGTCTAACAGAAAGAACAGCTGCAATGAATTAAAAATTTACTTTGCTTATCACTTAATAAAGAAGTATTTTTAATAGCAACTCCCTTGTTTTGACAGCAACAAAGGAACCAAAGAGTATTACAAACATCCAAAAGATTCACAATTGGTGCCAACTTACGAGCTCAGATTTTCTCGCTATATATTGAGACAAGTGTCTCATCGTATCCACTTCAGATTATGGGACAAAGATCACCATTTCGAACAGGTTTGTTGTCCAGTTTCTCTGATCCATTGAGAAAAATACTGAGGTTATCTTTTCTTTTGCTTCTTGGTATAAATGTTACTTCACTACGCACACGTTTTGTTGGGCTATCCTTTTGCTAATTGTGATAGAACAGCAATAGTGATGTGAGCTGTTATTTTCTTAGCAATACTATTAACTCAAAATTATATTTCGTTTACAGCTATAAATAAGGTTTGTGTCATTTGGGATCGAAATATCTAGTTTTCAAATGAAGATAACTTCGCTTTTTTGGTACTTTTAATCATCATTCAACTATATGTTCTAAAAGTGTGAGAATTGGAGTCTGGAACTCAAGAAAATGCACGAAGACTTTACTTTTCCTCCATAGGACTCACTTTATTGTTGCATTTATTTGACGAAAATTATTTGAATCATACGTTTCGAAGATTCGCCTAAATATTCTAACCTTGTTCAACCTACATCTACTTATTCGCTGTGTTCATGTAATAATCACTTCGAATGTGGGATACTGTAAACGTGTACAGTGTCATTAGTAAACATTGAACTTATGATATCAAAAAATATGAACATGACGTAGAAAGGACTTCAGGAAACTATCAAAGTTTAGTATGAAATCTTAAAAACAGTAAGATCAAATTCAAAACTCTCTTTGAACAGAAAATTGTTTTTATTTGCTTCTACAACTATATTATTGAAGATACAGATTTTTTTCCCTTAATGAAATCTCTTCTTTCAAGTTATATCGTGCAATAAGGACATGTACAATTTTTCGAAAATATGAGTAATTTTCGTGTAATTTTCGACGAAATAGGGGCAATAAAACTTTCTTTACGGTTTTTTCGTAAACAACTTCAATTTTTTCAAATATTTCCCTTCGTTTGCATCAAGAGACGGTATAAAATATGGTGTTAGTCCCATTATCGGCGAACACTCCGTTTTTTCGAACAAGTTTGCAATGAATAACATTTTAAAACTATAAAATTGAAGAATGCGATTTTCTCTCAGACAAAGCATGTTCTAAAACTCAGCTCTTTAAAATTGAGTTGCTCACATTTTAAAAAAAGAATAGTTTTCACATAATTTACATGTGAAATTTATGCAATTTCTAAAAACATTTCAGAAACTGCACTAAACGTTTCATTAAATTATTTCCTCGTATGTAACAACGTGCTTTAAGACATATCGCGGCAAACACATTTTCCGCGAACTCTCCCTTCTTTCCAAAAAGTGCAAAAAAAGAACATTTCAAAACTACAAAATTGAAGATAGTGATTTTGCCTTAGCGATTTTTTTGAAACAAACGAGTAGTTTTGCATAATTTGTCTGAAATTTATGCAATTTCTAAACTATTATTTTCTCAAAATCTGCACCAATGTTTTTCATTAACTTTTCCTCGTGTGTAACAATGGACGTTACAAATACGGTGCTACTCCCATATTTTCCGAGAACTCTCCGTATGTTCGAAAACTTCATGTTGGTAATGTGTTGGGTTTAGACGATTATATTTTTAAGCGCCTACCCAACACAGTTGCAGTTTATCTTATCTTCATTTAAATTATTTTTATTTGTTTTATCGTAATTCCAAAACAATGTGGTGGGATAGGATCTGCAACAATTCAATTTTCTTACTTAACACTATTCAGAAAACAGACTGACATTTTTATTGAACACTATTTTTTAACTTTACTAGATTTTGACCTTTGTATGCCTACGATGGAAATTCAAATTAACTTTTTTAGAAACTTCAAAACCTGTTTTTTTTAATAGAAATATGAGGAGCATTCATGCAAGTAATAACATGTCCATCAAATCACATCTTTCAGAAACAGCGAAAAACTAATTGTTGGCACGTTATCGCCTTTTAAAACAATGTAATGTGTTGTGCTGCTACCAGAATTATTACAATAGTCTACGTTTACTGCTATCAAATAGGTTATTTATAATTATGTCGATACATCAGGTTAAAAATTGTACATGTTTGCTTTTGCTTGGAAAATTTGGTAATGTTTGCTTTTGTTCAAAGCACCTGAGAACATGTTTGCTTTTGCATAAAATAAGGCTACTATTATGATCATATTTGATTGCAATAAATTATTTTCCAGCTGTTTGTATGTAAATATTTTATTTTTCCTAACAGATAAAACTACAACAACAATTTCTGTAGCTAAAGTAACAATTTTTGGCCCCTAAAGAAATTACAAAGATCTAAAAAAAAATTTTATATATATATATATATATATATGTATATATATATATATATATATATATATTGAAACGAAGAACGTTTCTACATAACAATTAGCAAAACTGATATTAATTATAGAAGAAGAAACGCTGATTCGATTAGCGTAGTGACGCCGCCGCCGCCGCTGCCACCAACGGTCAACCGGAGGCAGGTGTGCGACGCGAGTGACGGTTAGTCAGTAGCGAACTAGGAGCCACGAGCGCCGGTGTAGAAGCTAACAAGGAGCCACGAGCGCCGGGTGTAGTAGCGAACCGAGAGCCACAAGCGCCGGGTGTAATATTGCGAAGAGGGGCGCTTTAGTGCCGGGTGAAGAATATAGACAGAGAAGCCGCGGTGCAGTGCGGATGGCTGTGATGCCCCAAACAACATGTGTGGTGAAATTACCAATAGTGTGGAACTGATTATACTATTGAGTGGAAGATTAAGGTGCTAAATAGAGATATTAGATGATTAGAAGAAGCAAAGTGCGAGCCAGGACCGGATTCGTGAAAAACATTAACAGTGGAATTTAAGTGACCGATAGACACGCATTTCATTCCGCTTGGATGTAATGCAGCAGCGGGCCGCACCGCTGCGAACAATCTATGGGATTGAGGAGACAGGCTGTAATTTGGGGCTGCCGACGGGACGCCGCTGAGTGCTGGGGCCAGTACACCGAACCAACCGCCGAAATCGGCTTCCGGACAACTTCGGGACGGAGCGGAGTTTGCCGAGCGCGCCGCCGCCGTTGCCACGGCGGCCACGCTCGCCTCCAGTCAGCCGTGGGACATCGGAAGCTTCAAAGGTAGCGTTACTCTGGCACGAACTATTAAAAGGCCTTCGCACTGCGAATTGTAAACTTAATGTATATAGTGTGTTAATTAATTAAACCTACCAATTGCATAATGAATTTCTTTGAATATTCTTCCAATGCAGCGTCAATTTCCCCTGGAGACCCATTCACGAAAATGTACCCGTCCTTTATATGATTTTATTTGTCGTGAAAGTACCCGCGTTTCCAGGTACGTCACAATATATATATGCCTGCCCTGATCATCTTCTGAACAAATAAAATTATCTTACAGTTCATGGCTATCCATTACAGTTAGATTTTCAGCTTTTGGTCCGTCAAGAACAAAGGAATACCATTCCAGCCCAGAAATATCTAAAGAATTTTCTCCATTTATCTCCTTTAAATTCACTCAATAGACCTACTACATTAGATATCTTTGCCATACCCCTTTATGCTGAAGGCTAGATTGCACCATATTTTTTAATGAAAAGCTACGTTTTTAAAAGATAAAAGCAGGAACTTCATGAAATCTAAAATGCTTGCTATGGGATACCTTTGACTGTATGAATTTTCTTCCCTTTCATTGTTTTCTAAATAATGATTGGTTTCACATCTGTGATGTTCTGAACGTTCATGCACATACTACTAAAGTTTTTGCATCCCTAAGACTCCATTCTTGTAATTAAACACTGTTTGAAAACTTCACAGACGGAATGAACTACGCGGCATGAACAGCCACGTCATCGAGAATCTTGGCATCTTACTGGTTACACGGACATGTTCTTCAATGTTTGCGACATCGCTGTGGACGTACTGGATTATGCCTGAACATCGAATGTTTACAAGTGAAATTATTAGGAATACATTTGCTGTTGCTCCTCGCAGTCAGGACAGTCAATGCAGCTGACGGTCATTAGTATTACTTCAATGCTGACCCATTTTTTTTTCGAGGGACATGTTTCTTTTTTGCATGAAAGCTCCTCATATGTTAAAAGCATTTCTAGAAGATATTTGTTTGGAAAAGACAGCTTATTATACCATTTTTTGGATATTTTTGCCAAAATTGTCAATTTTAATCTGATGAAGTAATGGTAAGAGCTAGAAGATTGAAATTATGCATTAAGATACAATGTAATATTAATATGTTATAATAAAAGTGTCACTGTTCTTACCTAAAATATTGTAGAAGCTATTCAGCGTCAAAATATGGATTTTTAACTCCAATTTTTTTCAGACACTTTACTATAATGTAACCACTATATTAATAAAAACAAAATTGTTAGTTTCATTGAATAGGGGAAGATTTGTACAAGTAAGCTTAGTTTCATTGTTTACTTGAAACGGAGAAGGAAATTCAGCTTTCTTCTTTGTTTGCATTTACTGTATTTTGAAACAGGAGCGTGAAAGAGCGTACGGTTTGTGTCCCATCGAGGGCATTCGCCGCTGGCTCTCCCGCACCAACGCGATATCATGCACCTCTTCATTTCACTTTCCAATGCCTCTCTACCTAATGCTGTTCAATAACAGTGCTAAATTTTCGCAACGTGTAAACGCTAAAATTTTCACGTATTTTGAACATTCCCAAGTAAAATTGTGAAGTATTTAAGAGTGTTTGAATTCGCGAAAGTCCCTTGTTTTTTTTGTTTTGTTTTTTCCTCTCTTTGTTGCCATTGATTTGTCGTAACACATACTACACAGGTGAGTGTACTGTGTTCGCAATGCAGTTAGCACTGATCGCAATGTCGTAGCGTGCGTGTCGTCGACATTTGCAAAAGCATGAAACAACAAACAAGTCAATTCCATGCGACGCAGCATGAAACGCAAGACTAGAGACCTAAAGATTTCGGAGATAATCGTATATTACTGGAAGACGGTACGTCTTCTCTGCAAGTTATAAGTGACCCGCTACTTTTAAAATGGAATAGCCCAGACCGGAGATTTATGAAATAAATAAAGAGTCTTGTTCCTCTTGAGATATATTATTTTTACTTCACTGTAGACATCGCTCATAAATCGATCACGTAAGTGTAAAAAACAATATGGATATCTGAGGTGAAATTAACACAGTTCCCGCGAATTTTGAAAATAAATATGAAAACGCATTCGCTATCAAGAAAACGGGTTCCCCCTGCGCGCTAACAACTCTCTCATCTTAAACCAGAAAATAGTAGAATGTCTCTGGCAATGTCTGTGAGGTATTATTTACATAACATTAAACAATTCACGCAAAAAATAATTAAAATCTACAATTAATAATATATTACAACAATTTACTTCATGATTTACAACCCTTTCCTATGGAACATATGATAGGCCACCTTACGACAACAATGAGTGCATGGCATTGTTCAGCTGCAAGAAACCTTTCACTCACTTGATGATGTAATATTAGGTAAAAATAAATATTTATATTTCTAGTAAAAAGAGCAGGAAATAGAAGCGACGTGAGACGTTCCGCTTTAATGCATGACATTCACGATAATTTGTAATGTCCTTGTTTTAAACTTCAGTGTTGTTTATTTATTTTGGGAAGTATGAGAAAGTACTTTTCGTTTCCACATTGATACCATAATAAAAAGTATGACGAAATTCCAAAATGGAATGTTCTCTGCATCCACTGCCAGTGGAAACGTCAAGAAACATACTTAGCGGTCATTGAATTCCGGCCGATTTAATAGTTGAGATGTTTGGGTCTCTCGAACGCATATTATTGAAAATATCAAGGCAGAGATAAAAATAAAATGTTTCGTAGTCTTGAGCAATATCGGTTCCCTATTCCCCAGCGCGGTGGAGGAACACAAACAGGCCTCCATGTTGGGTTGCGCTTAATAAGATTCCCCCTCTGTCTGAACCGCGCAGTCAATATTCCTTGCCTCCCATATCGGAAACAGGGCACTCCCTCAATGGGCCGTGTGTTCTTCACTATGGTGCATAGTTTCTCCTGGAGCATCGCTTGGCGTTTTACTTCCCACATCTCGCAAGATTGTAGCTACCGTGTTCAAAATAATCAACATTAGTAAAATGCTACTTTGGTCACACACTTTTTTAAATAACCGACGTTAATTCAAGACTAAATACTTTTGGAAACCAAAACCGAGTTCTCGACTAATTGTCAAGATGAATCTTTCTTCCATAAGAACAAAAATGTGCTCTACACATTTACATTTCCTGCAGTACAGTCGAAAGCTATCACTTTCTCTTTCTATTAACGTTCATTTCTTGTTAACGTAATCCTCCAGGTAACAATAGAGACTATTACGCTTCTAAATGTAATAGAAAATAGAAAACATATTGTGAATTATGACGAAGTAGGGCCTGCATCAAGGTTTTGTTTTTATATTTATTTTTACTTACTCTTGCCCGACATATTGGTTTGCGTGGACGGTCCTGAAGAGTATTTTTTCTACAAACTTTCTTAATATAATAAGTTTCTAATTTTACCCCAGGAATAGATCTCTATATAATTGTTAGAATTGCACTTTTATGACGAATTACGTTTTGCTTAAACCCTATTTCCGTATACAGAAAGAAAAATGTATTGCATTATTAATTAACTACTTATGGTAATTGCTTAGGTGAAAGCGATTAATGAAGATGTAGGAAGTCTCTGCTGCAGCAGGTTTGAAGAATAGCATGAGAAGGGGATGATAATATTTTCATTTATTTTAACAGTGGTTCTATGGAAAGTTGTGTGACGGGGTATTTATTTCACAGCGGGGTGGGGGGGGGGAGAAATTTATTTTGAATAGCTTCAAGTTTGTATTTTTGCTCTAAACCCCAATCACCAAAGTAAGGTAAACAAAGAACGAAGAATGGAGTATTGCCATTGTTGTGTCAATAGATAATCTAATCTTTATTAATAACTGGGTATGATTTTAACATTTTTATATGCATCGATTTGCTGTTTATCGAAGTACGAGTTTATTTCGTCTTTCCATGATAGTTATCTGTCTATTTGAAATGCTTACAAGAGTTGAAATTGAAAGCCAAAGGTGTCGGTATTGTTTACTTAAGAATGGTATTTATACTTTTCCTTGTAAATACAAAATAATTTTTACACTTCATTTATTTAACGAATCAGTAAATTTAGGTTTTCTTGTAAGTTGCCATGTTCCATTGATAAATCATTTTTTACCGTATATGGCATTTTTCTGAAATCAGGGCAATTACAGAACATATAAAATTCAGGATATCAGAAGTGATAATTTAAAATAATGAAAGTGATAAAGAAGAGTTTTGCGGGGTTTGTGCTGAAATTGGATACTCATTTGAAATTTCTAGGTTGTCTTTAACTTTACATTTACGGCAATAGAGGATTTTTTCTATGTTCGTTTTAATGAGAAGATTCAATTAACTTCATTTTGAGAGAAGACCTTCGTGTCAGACTTAATCGAAAGCTTTTCAATGTCTAAGAAAATGAAAAAAGTTTGTGTGAATTTTAAAACGTATTTGCAACTTGGAGTGGTAATGGTAGAAACGTATCTATTGTGGGGTAAGCAGTGTGGGGTGAGAGGTAATGCGGAAGTCAAACCGATGATCTTCTCCCCCATACATCACATACAGATTTTACTATTATGATTTTGACTAAATAAATCTAAATCTAAACTAAACTTCTGACAAAACTGTGTTGGATAATGAATTTATTTATTGGCCATAGAATGGCTTTTTAAATATTTTGGGTATAGAAGGTCAAAAATTGATTGTTCTATTTTTTCTGCGTTGAAATGGTCCTTATTATGTTTCGTAATCGTGAATACTAAGGGCATTTCTTGACTCTGAGGGGAGCCGTACCGGCTGGTCCGCAAGGGCTGTGGGGTTGCGGAGTGCAGCGCGCTAGCCTTTCCCTTTAATATATGAAATAACTGTTTCAAAAGATCGAACATTCGCTACCCTTTCAAAATGTTGGTAAAGTGCGTAACAATTGCGGAAATCGATTTAATTATCTAAACACGTGCGTATACGCCTGGAGCCTTCGGGGCCTGGAAAATGCTGTGTTGAACAAGATACCGGATGACGTTACGTAGAGCCCGAGACTTCGTGTTCAGTGTATGCGCTTAAGTGATGATCATTAATATCTTGATGGTTGTGAGATTCACAGCATCGAGCAGTATTTGGCAGTGCCTCATAAATCTGCCATCTATGGAGCATATTATGCTAAAAAATTTTAACCGTCAATAGATGTGGCTGACAGATACCGTAGTAAGAGGGCGGAGATTTAATTTTAAAGTGTATATATATACAATTGAGAATATAAATTAACATCTACGTATCAATAAAAATATTAATTATCTCATGAAATACAATTTTTATAAGTAAAATTTGAAACTTTAAATTTCATGTAGATGTCTTTTATTTTGAGAACAATCATTCCCACTTTGTACCTAATTTCAGTAAGTAATTTTGAACTGTTCCGGAGCTGGAAATGAAAACTATGCCGTTGCCAACAGCACACAGTTTTCTTCAGCACCAGCCCATACTGGAGGGAAGTAACATAAGCTAAGCACATATTGTACGTAAATGGCTGTAAACGTATTGCTTGCGAGGGATGTTCCTTTAGCACTCTATTAGTTAATTTATCTAAATTAGGCGTTTTTATATTTTTAAGTTTACTTACAAAATATGTAGTATCTGGTGGCGATAGAATTTTTTTCTTTCCGGTACTGTATACATGTATTTGACATTTATTAGGATATTTCATCTGAGTATGCAGAATGCATTATTAGTGAACGAACTTTCAAATTGTTTTCCAGAATGTTTTGCTTTTTCCATGTCTTATGTTGCAAACGTATTTCCAGATTTTGAGTTTAGTGTAATGGGAACCTGAATAAGTTGCAAACCAGCCTTTGCCGAAAAAAAATCAGAACGGGCTCTTTTACAATGCAAAGTACATTGGATAAGCCGGAAACCGGCCAAACGCGGAAACGCAAAAGAATGTTTAGTATGACGATATTAAACTAGTGGTGCTGAAACAGCACATACTTTCTCGCCCCTTAGTAATAGTTATGTAATAATATTATACCGCATTTCTGCCTAAATCATCATATCTCAGTCAATGAGTGCTGGCAACAAATATAGTATATATAATATATTATAGCAGTAAGTTATTATGATTTGATAAGACTAATATTTTTTAGCTTTCAAACACCCGCCTTGTTCAATTAAACAAAGTTAATGAAAAATAGGTTGTTTACTATCATCAAACAAAAATGATTGAATATTACAGTTTTGTGTTTAGCACTACACAATAACAGTATCATCCCTACAAACAATTGTAATTTCCGTTCATATCAAATATGTGTAATACGTTTTAGGTTCATATTTCACATTGACATCTATCGAAAACAAACATTTCCAATGAAACACAAAAGAGCAGTATTACTTGAACTGTATGTAACAGTCCGCCATGCTCTGGCCCATAGCTCTTTCAATTTAATTGCGCATTCTCATTCTAAGGATTACTCCCAGCCCTCCTTCCTCACTTGCACTTGCACTTCCTCTTTGCACTCGAGTAGCAAGCGCGCGCCTCCTGAGGTCAACGAATGTGCAATATGCTGAACAGGCCTTCTGTAGAACTATGGAAACAGAAAATTCCAAAAATCGTTAAAGGATACAAAGCAAAAGGCATTTTCAATGAAGACAAAACTTCTTTTTAAAATGTTGCCTACGAAATTGGTTGTTGAAAAGAGCTATAAATGTATAGAAGTGAAAATGTCGGAGAGAATGTTTTTCTATGTGCCAATATGGAAACTTTCGTTGTCATAGGAAAATCGGCTCGTCCTAGACCATTCAGAGATCTCAATCGGAACTCTTTTCCCTTCTACTGGAGGGTCAACAAAAGGCCTGGATGACAGGTACAATTAAATTGGCCTGAGGAGAAAGAGAACAAGTCATTCCTTGACACTTTTCAGGAGAAAAGAAACACCACGAGATGATACTTTTACATTATATTATCCTGTCCTATTTTTCTATGTGAATTCACTACGATAGTCTGCACACTTTTTTTTGACATTCCTATCCTCAAAGAGCAACTTACCAACATAACAAAAAATTGCTTTTGTGACTTGTTCTTTTTCTCCTTAAGCGTATTCAATTATGAAAGAATGGCTCTGTATGTCTAATGACAAGATAAATCCACTAAACAGGAAGGCTTGCTGTATCTAGATAACGCTACTTGCCATGCCCTAATAATTTTATCTAGCGTAAAACTTGCGTGGTATCGTCCCAAAAGGACTTCAGTTACACATTCCGTATGCCAAGATGTGATATCCAATTTCAAGCATTTTTAAAGGCAGTATGTGACGCAGGGAACTGTACCAGCAGAGCAAAGAACTGTGATGAGGTGTTTCTATAAAGCCGGCTTTTGCAATAGAGAACTGAGCTTCAGTGACGGAGAAGAGAATAACGATGAAATTTCTGACTTGTGTCAAAGTGCAAGTATTGATTTTAGTTCAGGCGATTATCACATTTTGATGATGCTATCTCTATATGTGAAGATGTAGGGAAAGCGGTTGATCTGCTGTAGGAAGGAAAAGAACAGGACGAAGTTGACATGTGAAATGACATTGAGAAAATGACAGAGTTAAGAGATAAGATATTCCACGGCGCCCTAATTGTCCTGAACGAATTAGACGCATTTGCCATACACAAAGGTTGTCTTAATCTTCTGAATAAACTTAAGAATGCGAAGGAAGTTACCAATAACGCAACCACCCTAAAATCATTCCGACAGAAACACATTGAAGATTTATTTAAAACAGCAAAACGTAAAACGTAAGTTATCAGTAAAATGTTTTTTTAATATTGGTTCACTGAAATTTAAAAGGAAAATTTTGGATACAATTTTTCAACATTTTCTTTACTTTGTTCATTATAGATGGCTGCCACAATATTCACGAGAACCTAAGCAATTAGCCGAAGACTAAATCATCAGACGAATTAATCTGTTCAAATATTGAAGAAAACAATATTTAATTTACTTTCATCGAGTCTTTGTTTCATTAGGGTTCGTGTTACGTTTCTGGGTGTCATTTTCTTGTCTTTTCCCGGAAAGTCTTACTTTCATTGAAATATAGGTGTTAGGTGAGATAAACAATATTTACACCGTAATGTTGCCGTGATATTGTCTATTTCCTCCTCATACAACCTATTTAATTCTTGAACAATAGGTTTTCTGTATTGGCATTATTTTTTGCAAACCTGAATAATCCGGAAACCTGTACAAGATGGAAACATTGGACTCAAGCGATTCCGGCTTAGAGACGATGTACTATGATTTGGTAGTACTGCTGAACTGAGGGACAAAAGTGAAGAGGGCTTGGGTTGTAATTGAGAGGTAAAATTTAATAAAATTAATGAAATTTATTAAACGAATTATGATTAACGGCCCTAATTTTTTTCTTTTCTATTGATAAAGCAAAGAACACTTAAAATATAGTGCAGTTCTAATTCTCGTTGAACTCCCTGAATTTTAAGAAATTGCTTTTAGTTTTTAAGTGTCGGCAAACGTTAATACGATCAAGCCACTGCGTGGTGTAGTGGTAAGGCGCGAAATGAATTAGGTTCCTGATCCTGAGTTTGAGTCTCGACACATACGAAAACAGATTGTGGCTGGAAACACTTTTGAAGGTTCATCGAGTGGTGTAATACTGCGGAGCTGTAACCAATAATGCGAGAAAGAGAAAGAATGTAGTATCACCACACGTTTTTGTTATTTTACCACACAGTTAATTGTCATGAGAAAAAATTTCCATGTCTACACGAAATGAACCACCGAAAATAAGTTGCATCTTCAGCGATTTCACAGACCGCCCGTCACCTGTAACACGCTTCAAGGCACACCACCAGTTACAAACCATTGAAAAGTGCCTGTAAATAGCAAAATTACGCAAATCTACTCGTATTATTGAACTAGTGGGTCTAAAACAACACATTCTACCCGTATTTTCATGCAAAATTACGCGAAAAGTACTCAGATTTGCGACAAATAGTACATGGCCATATTTCAAAACTATCTTTAATGAACAGATTTCAGGAAGGGAAATTATTTCTATCTTTAATATTTTAGTTGAAGGAAGATATCGAAAAAATTGAATTTTTGGAATTATCGAAAAATTAGTTTTAAACAAAACTGAAACCTGCACAATTCTCGTAAACGTCCTTCACGCAATCCGACAAGAAACTTTAATTTAAAAAAAGTAGTAAACTTTTTTGAAAAAATTTGAAAATGTCCCAGGGGCTTCATGTAAAGTACCCCAAAATTAAAATATCGTTTTGAAAGAGGCCGCAACATCAACCAGATCGATTGGAGAATATCAATTTTAGCGAAAATCGGCTGAACGGTTTAGACACTAGTGTTCACAGACGGAGAGACAGACATGCACGCAGACAGACGGACTGACGTTTTGCCGTCGGTATAAAGGACCTACATAATATGGATTCTGACTACACCAGGAGATAAAAGTTTTTTTTTCTAAATTTAGCAACTATATTTATATATTGTTTTCTTTACCAGTAATAAAAGATTTTCTGCCGAAAATTCGCCATGTTTTTTCGTGCACCATTACATAACTTTGTCTTCTCAGCATGTTCCTTCTTACACCCAAAAAACTAAAAAGATAATATTGAAAGCAGTTTTTGCGAAAATTATTTTTTGCTTTCAAATCAAGCAAAAAATGTGCGATTTTTTCCAAAAATTGAACTTTATCTCATTTAAACATTTTTAAAACTGATTTCATTTTTGAAAAAATATTCTTACCAGTGCGTTGAATCATACTCTTAAGTGTATTTAACATACTCATGAGCTTCCGACGAAGCTGAAATTTTACTTCTAACCTCACTCGTATTTTATGCACTATCTAACAAGATATCTCTTCCAGCCCAGTCTCCTTACTTCCAAAGAGAGATCCGACTGTTTATACAAGCTAATAATACTGAAGTACTTATCTCCTAAAAATAAGTCTCCACGTACGTTTTAAACTATTGAATTGTTGGAATAGAGAGTATTAATTAGGCGAAACGAGTAAAAGGGCGTTTTGCAACAGAGCACGTGCGAGGGCGCCCGGAGGACGCTTCTCAATGCAAGAACGAAGCATCCCTGCCGCACCCGTCTCAAAGCCCCCGCTCGTCAAAGGCTGGCGGTGGAAATACCTGCTGCTTTGCATTCGTCGCGCCACTGGGCGCCCTCGTATCTCTTTCACACATCTACTCATATTTCAGATTCTTTTTCCACTTCATTACAGCGTGCATATGATCCTAATTTTTAGTGATATTGCAATGAGGTCTCAAGATTTAGTTCAGATAATGCAGTAATTATAGTTTTATTCTAACAGTGGAAGAACAATTTACGAAATAGAATGGGCTTTGTTATATACATAGAGAAAAGTACCTCAACCCGGGCCTCTCAATTCCGTTTTCGAGTATTTTAAATTCAACTTTCTCCACAATTAAATAAAAATATATAGAATGCATACCTTACTTAGTGACACAAATGTTATATTCTTCTTAAAATTATTGGCCAAATTGTTTAAAAATAAAATATAGTTTTTCGTAAACATTACATTCCGTATGTATTTAAAAAAGATTTTCTAATGTGTGCCCCCACCAACGGGATAAGAAAGAGGTAAAATTAAATTAAATAATTGCAAATATATTGAACTGAGTATAATTTTACTGAAATACAAGTTTAACAAAATTTGTACATAAGGAATTTTCTTATATGCCTTGTACATAGTCTATATATTATGCTCCGACAAAAATCAAATATATGAGCATCTTTTACCGCCCCCATACATTCGACATGAGTCCAGGCACATCACCCATAGTTCTCCTATAGCCCTTCAAAACCTTCACACTGCAAAACAAACAATTTACATTTCTTCACCTGGGAGGGAAGATATCCCTGGTAGAACTTCCAATTCAGAAAGACCAGCTTAAAGTTTCGATTCCACGCCGGAGGTGGAATCTTACTTTTGCGTTTTGTTTAACATTAGAATTCTTTTAAACCTCTCACTTTTTCACGTCTTCGAATTAAATTTTGAAATTTACTCTTGACATCTTTCTTCTTCCTGCCCTCTTAAACTGATTGATTTCAAAGTAGGCTCTTGTTTTCTTTCTTTCTCTCTCTCTCTCTCACTCTCTCTGTATCTCTATCTTTATCTTTTCTACCCCTATTCTTAAACCACTTCCTCCTGCCTAACTTCTAAACTTCTTTCGCCCGAATCTCTTTCTCTTCTAAACTCTTCCATATATTACCTTAACCTTTAATATTTCTCTGATGGAATTAGATGTGTGAATATTTATTCTTACGACTATCAGCACCACTCGAACAAAGCAAATGATAACCAGTAACATATTTGTCAATTTACTTCACGGCCCAACAGTTCTGACCGATTTAAATCCCAGTTTGCCTGAAATCACTGGTTATGTGCGGATTATTACGACGTGTCCAAGAAACGTACTGCTAATATTCTTGCAAGACGCAAGGCATTTACACCTTCTTGTCTTCATAATCCGCGCTTCTATTCGTCACTTTCGCTCTCTTCTCAGTGTGAGAATTCGCATCCATATCGGCGAGAATATGTGAAGCTTGTTTATGGTCATCGAAATCAAAGTTTTTAAATGTTCCATTCCGAAACGTCAGCAACTTCAAACACACCTCAACAACATGTGTTCGAATCATATGCGTGGTCACCCTATAAAATCGCTCTATCTGCAAAATAGTAAAAGAACTCGGAATGCAATGAACAAAACTTACGTGAAAAAATGATTTCGTAAAATAAAATTTTAAGACGTGTGTGTTTAGAGTGAGGGTAAACGTTAAGGAACTCTTCACTTGTCAAATGAATCATTAATAATGGCGCTTTATCGCTTTGTAATTGTTGTGAATGAAAAAGGCCTTGATAAGAAATGCGGCCAGTCGGCGGATGGGCTCCCTGGGCGGCGCGAGACGCCTGCCCCCTGGCACAGCACAAGCCGCGCGCTATTGTTTCAGAAGCTTTGTTTGTCGCCACCGGCCGCCGCCGTCAGCTCGAGATTCGCCCGCAGCGCGATGCTGAGCTGCTCTCCCTCTCGCTCGTCTCGTCTCGTCTTGTCTCGTCTTGCCTGGTCGAGTCGAGGCTTGTTGCGTAACGTCCGATTAAAATACATGGAACAGATGTAAACACCTAATGGCAACTAATTCATCAATATTGTACATGAAATAAATATTATTTTCGAATTTTATATTCATTAAAATCACTAAATTGTATAGAAACAATTGTACGACCAGATTTATTATTAGGCATTTGAACTTCTATGCCAATATTAATTGTTTAATGTACACTGGCAATAAGTTACAGTTACAAAATAGCTTATCTATATTAGTGTAATTTTGAGTTTTTTGTGCTACCTGATCAATAGGTTTCCTATGTCGTGCATTTTAATTATTTAATGGGTCGCCAATAATTGTGAAACGGAAATTTCTTTTTGTTAACTTGAGTTCAAACGGATTAATACAGAATATTTCATAACAGCTAATGTTTGGCTGCTCCTCAAAAAAGGAAACGAAAATAAAATTCAAATTTCGCTTTGATCAGTTTTCGCAAAAAGATTAAAAAACATCGTTTCTTCGTACGAACTTTTCTCAGCGTTTTCGTATTGCCAGCATGGATTTAGAAAATCAAAATCTGTGGACAGTCTTATTTTGTTTTATTAAAGGTGTCATTTTGTTAATGGATAAAAATGAAGCAAAACTGGAATACATTCGATCTTTCAAAAGCATTCGACAACATTGACCCTAACATTTTACTTTAAAAATTACCTTCCATTGGGATTTGCGGCATTGCTCTAGAGACCTTATAAACCATCACGGAACATAGAAATTCCCTTCTTTAATGAAGATATATTATTGACTCACATTTCCGATTCATTCAGCAGAACGTCCTCCGTGGTTCAATTTTAGCCCCTATTCTTGTCCTAATACACATAAACAATATATCCTTGACGATTCAAAACGGAAAAACATTTCTCTTTTCTGATTATCCCAATATTCTTAGCAATGAAGAAATAGTAAATGGTACAAATTATGTTTTAAGTGGTTGCGTAGTAAGAAATTAATAGTAAACGGAAGAAAAACGGATTAAATGCAGGTTTCCATTTCAATTTAACAATTGTACACACCTTTGAATAGTGACGATATGCCTTTGACCGATTATCATATTAATTGGGCATACCAAAGAATTCTGAAGCAACACATACTGTAGCTCCCCGATCTTCAGATTACATAAAACAATCGAACGAATAATAAGCAAATCCCACGCACGTGATTCTTGCAAAGCCCTCTTTATGACGCTAGGAATCGTACCATTGTCTTGCCTTAGATATGGGATGCTCAATGAGGTTTGAATCGACCCCTGGGATCGATGAACATTCGAAGAGGGCCTTTTCAATATAGGATTTTTGAAATATTCACATCCTCTATAATTTGAAGAGTGATTACCTAGACAATTAACACATTTTGCAGGTAGACTTTTGGGTTTGTTGCATTGGGTGTAATGATGTTTATCTAGACATTTAAAACATCTGGGAGGAAGTTTGCAGTTTGCGTGCATATGACTGATCTGCTGGCAGTTTTTACATCGTATAGGATGGTTATTTTTTGTCTAATTCTAATATTTACACAGCTATTAAATATTCTGGTAAGCTTTAGAATACCGCAACCTTGATCGTTATCTATTAAGTCTATTGAACATATTTCTAATGCTTCACGTTTTTTGCCTATTATCTGTATGCGGAAGTAACCGGATACTGGTTGTTAACTAATTCTGTTTTGATTTCATCATTGGAATAAGTAGTTGGAATGTTATAAATTAATGCTGATGGGGTTTTCGTAGTAGGATCACGATAAGAAATGTATTGTATATTGTAGGTGTCACAAAATTTTCGGTAATTACGAAAATCTTCTATAGAGTTAAAATGTAGTAAAACCTTGGTTTGAAATACTTTGAATTCAAGATATGAATAATGCAAATGGTTTAACAATATTTTGATTTTTGTGGATGTTAATTGGAGTAATTTTCATATTTTCAATAATTACGGTGTCTTCAGTTTCTTATGGATCTGAACCATCCATAGTTGAACATAAGGACTCGAATTGATTAGATGTTGGAATATTGTCTTTGGTGTACTGACCTTCATCACTTGCTTTCACTCTTTCCTCACACCCCACTTTCAGCAGTTTTATCTTGAGTTTGGGTGCAGTTGTCTGTTGAGAGTCCTTGATTGTTATTATTTGCTGATTGACTAATTCTTTCTTGTTGAACTTGCAGTTGTTGCTACAGTTGTGATTGATTTTGAAGGAACACTATTTGTTGCTCTAATGATATATTTTTTTGTTCAGTAGTTAGAGGTGGTTGATCTATGAAGGTAATTGGAGTAATTTGTTGTTGAGTTGAATCAGTATTAAAGTTTGAATCTACATTTGGTAGTGATGTATTAACCACATGCTGCCCCGTGAAACCGGGGCCGCTTACATTTTCCATTTTAATCACATATTATATATAGTTTTTAGGTTTCTTCACAAATTATTCACTAAAATTCAATGTCTGTTGAAAATGATTAGCTAGTTGTGATCAGGTACTAAAGAGCTGTTTGAACACAAACACGAACACTATGCACAGAGTTCACTATTAGACGGCCGTGTCGGGGCTGAGGTAGCCAGCCCGCCGCGGAGCGATAAGCGGAGCCGTGGCCAAACGACTAATGAGGGGAGCGTGGCGTTGGTGCACTGGTGCCGGCCATGCAACGCAACAGGATGCCGTGGGCCAGGATAACGGGAAAGGAACGGGCACAGGGAGCGTGGCGTTGAAGCAGTGGCGCCGGCCAAGCAACCCAGCGCGAGAGCCGTGGGCCGGAATACCAGGAGAACAGGCATGGGGAGCGTGGCGTTGGAGCAGTGGTGCCGGCAGGCAACGCAACAGGAGGCCGTGGGCGAGGGGATGGGGAGGGGAACGGGTGCGGGGAGCATGGCGTTCGAGCTGTGGCGCTGGCCAATCGACGCACCGGGAGGGCAGTTTGCCGGAGCGCGAGCAGGGGAATGGCCGCGGGGAGCATCGTTTTGAAGGCGTGGCGCTGGTCCAGCACAAGACGTGACAGCGCTGGGCGCGGGGAGCGCCGCGCAGGGAGTGGGGCGCGGGGAGTGGGGCCGGAGTAGTTTGGCGCAGTGAGATTGGTATGGGGAGTGGCGAGCTCGGGCCAAGTTTGGGTGCCCGTGGTGAGGGTCGCGGGGAGCCGGAAGCGGTAAGTGGGAACGATGGCGTGGGGAATGGGGCCCGAGCAGTGGGCGCGGAGACTTGGGTGCGGGGAGAAGGGCGCGGCTGCACAGGAGGCAGTGAGAGGCCGTGGTCTGCTGCGCTGCGATCGCCAAGCCCGTAATGAGAGATCTGATATCTCTCGCCACGGGGTCCGGCACAACCCGCCCGGCGCGTTGGTCCATTTACTCCCGTTTCTCTCATCCCTGTTTCCCCGGCCCCGTCTTAACCGTTGTCTACCCATGGCTCCCCGTCACGCCAATCGAGGCCCTCCCCTCCCTGCGCCAAGGCCTCCCGTCTCGTCTTTGATCTCCGCCCCGCCTGACCTCCGCGCGCTCCGATCCGTCATCCTTTAACATATTTTGCCCCGCGCCTCTCCTTCAGCTTCTTCGCTCAATCAGCAACGCGAGCGCTCACGTGAGATTTTCCTCTCGCTCGGGGCCTCGGAGGCGCTGTGGTGGCGGAGAGGAGGAGCAGGCAGGCGCTTTGTGTCACACGACCGCCATCCACTGGCGGGGGAGTTAACAACTCACAAAGGCATTCGCGCGCTCACTGTGCTTCACACAACATAGCATCAAATATCTCTGGATGATCCATTATAACAAATTGATATAATACAAATCTCACTTTCTCGGAATCATGCAATGCATAATAAAATTCAATACCATATTAGTTATAGATTGGACTTTTGGTCTATAAAGTCAGTCGAAATCTGTTAACCTGTTTAATGTAAACAATTCAATAAAAAAATCTGATAATAGTAGGGGGAATTTCGTTTTAGGCAAAGTCAAAATTTAATTCCGTCATGGAAGTGAATAAAACGTTAAATACGTCGCGTTGGCCATTCGGTATCCCAACAGTATTCATTGTCATTGTCTGGGCTCGCTATTCGGACTTGCCACATACATGTGCCAGCTGCCAACAATCGCCGCCCAAAATACTTTTTTTAATTTTCTCAATGTTTTGGTTTTTCTAATATTAAAACCAAAATATTTCTTCAATAATATTAAAGAAGAGTAAATTCTTATCTTCAATAGTACATTTCATGGCGTTTCCGTGTTCCTCATAACATTGGCCAAGTTCTTAAAGCTTTAACTTTGAGCATATCATAACCTTTCTCGTGACTCCTGGCATACCACCAACATTTTTCGAAAAATGAACACTTTTCGTGTACTTTTGCACGAAAAATAGACAATTTTAAAGTGTTTTAAACAAATTTTCTCAAAAACCGCTTCAAAGTGTTTGTTAAAAATTTCTCCTCGTATATGTAAATGGACGGTAAAAAAATATTGTGCTGGTCCCAATATCGGCGGCCTCTCCGTGTTATCAAAAATTGCAAAATGTTAACATCTCAAAACTACAAAATTGAAGATAGAGATCTTTGTCTTAGAGAAAGTCCTTAGTAAAAAAACAGCTCTTTTAAAATGTGATGTAATTTGAAAAAAACGATTTCGTGTAATTTGTGTCTCAAATATTTTGCTATTTCTAAAAAATTGTCTCATAAACCACACCAATTTTTTCATTAAATGTGTTTCTCGAATGCAACAACGAACGATTAAAAATATAGTGCAAATCCATTTTCAGCAAACCGAGATCGATTTGCCGTTATCTTCTAGCATACTTGAGAAATAAATAGTTTTTGGAAAGTTTCGTAGTACATTGAGAGTTTTCATTCTCTATTTCCAACTTAATCACTTCTACAAACCATGTGCTCGCCATGTCGCATCTTTTCGCACAGTAATTGTTGGATTCTTATCATCGTTTTACAGTTTCGAAACTATCATTTTTCTTTGTGGAAGTAAAAGTTATTCTCTACAATGCAGTTTCAAGAATAGCTCAGCACTTTCATATCAACACCCAAAATACATGAAAAACCTCACAACAAAGACCTATTACGAGTCACGTGCGGTTATAGGTCTTTGTCGGCACTGATAACCCACGTCTCGAAACATACTTTTTCATAAATAAACATTCTGAATCAGCACTGTTGGCAAACGTCTGTATAGTTTGATCAAGATGCCCCTCCCCTCTCCCAACACGCTATGGAGTCCACAGTCGTTAGCACGTGACCACTGGCTTCCCCAGTCCTATTGGCAGAAGTAGAGGTGCTCAAAGGAGACGATGACGAAGCTTTGCGAGGGGGATGCAGAAGCGCCAATGAGAAGGCCGAGATGCGACAGCCAGCGTCGCATCACCGTCAGCCGAAGCCTGGCATGTTGCTCAAGGCACGTGGCGAGAGTAAACTGACCTCGGTAACGAAGCGAAGCGGTCTAAGCGATGTTCCTCCGTCTGTCACATCCAGAGGTGAAAAACGTCAACGGGAAAGCGCATGGAAAAAACGAAAGATACAAACCGAACAGAGAGATAACAAACGTTTCAAAAGAGCCAAGAAACTTGGAGACGGGACACATTACTCGAATCAATTGAGCCTACGCCACTGTTATATAGTAGTGTAATGTAGCGGAGCTAATATAAATAATTTGAGAAAATATGTGCTGTTGTAGCACCACTAGTTTTCTTGATACCATTTGTTCTTTAATATTACCGCAGCATTTCTACTTCCGTCAGTTTATTTCTAGATTTAAATATAAATAACGAAAAGGAAACACTCCTTTAATAATTTATTGACGAAAACATTGTAAAATGCCAACATATATCATGTCACGAAATAACATACGAGAAATCTTCAAATGTTACCATATGCTCTTTCCTGACCGGAGTTACCAAACGAGTCCCAAATAGAAAATTCTAAACATATCTCAACGAAGATAATTTAATTATTATGAGCAAATACTGTTACAACATATACTAACGAAGGCACAGCAGAGGAAGGAAAGCCATTAGTTCACCACCATATAAAGAGAAAAAGTAAGTAAAAAAGACATTTACATAGAAAGTACAATTTGCGTCAGTTTCCCTCGCAGAGTGATCGTATAAAAACACTGATTTTTAACGGCCACAGTTTGGAGGTCCCAGCACGTCATACGGTCTTCGAGAAGCAAGAGAAGAGTCCCGTCAGAGACACAAATACCATTGTTTAACTACAATAGATGAAACAAAATGTGGGAATTGCAAGTCCCATTCCCACACAAAAGTTTCAGAAGAAGCTACTAAATAAAACCAAAAGTACTATACTGTCCAGTTAGTAGATGAAAAGTATTAATTGAAATTATCTTCAAGATATACAAGAAAATTTGAAGCATTGATTCAAAACCAGTAAATATTTCGTCCTTGTAACTCTCCAATCAACGAAACCGTCACTCTGCACAAAAATAGTAAATTTCCATTATATAAATGAACACAGTGATTTTAGACAGAAAATAAACTAAATTTTTGCTACATTTTGACCAATCGCCAACTCGTATGTTTTTATCAGTCGCATACCAATGGTGGGCGTCAACGACGGACCCCTGTGTAGTTTTTTCCTATATCTTCGTTTTGGTAAGAAGTTTCTGTTTTAACGTTTACAACTTTTATTATTAGACCCATTCTTAACACTTGGGGATAGTTTTCTTTTTCAACGCTTATATGATTAAAAAAATCTCTACAAAATTTTGAGTCGTATTTTTACAGAATTTCACATTGCTTTAGTTTTGTTAGTATTATTTTTTGTAGGAAAGAGACCTTCATGCAAAGTGAATAGAATGAAAACTTGATTACCTGTAATAAATAAAACCAACTTTGAAACACAATGCTATTATATATTAGACAGAGAACGTTTGAATAAATTTCCTTTACTTACAAAAATACTGTAGTTTTTTTGTGTAATTTCATCGTATGAAGTTCGTTTTTCGAAGAAAGGACATTGAACAATATTTTTCACATTTTACGGAAGATGAATGTATTTCGGGACTTTCTCTACAAGCCGCAGACTTACCTGAAACAAAATACAAAAACAAATTAATAGCTATTTTAGTACTGTCCATATTATTAATCTTCATGTCACAAGAAAATATTATTTTAAATTATATTTAATAATAGTACAAGAATTTCAGACGATACCCAGAAAGTAGACTTGGTATATATTAAAAGTATTTGAATAAAACATTTTTCTCAACATAGATGAAATATTAAAAATGCATAATTTGCTATGTAATAATTACAATGTCACGGTTTTCAAGAAACCTCACACTTTATGGATGGGGATGATACGACAAAAGTGTTTTCTAAGCATCCATCTATAGCATACTTCACCAATACATACAAGTTTTGTTTTTTGGAATAGCTACTTCCCCCCCCCCCCTCCAACAATGGAAACACGCAGTAATTATCCCCGTTCTCAAACCTAATAAAATTTCAACAGCTCTGCATAGTTGTCGCACTATAAGCCCACATTAGCCAAAATATTAAAAACAATACATTTAAAACTTTAAAATTCTTACGAGCCACCAAATCCATTCCTCGTGAACAATTCGGCTTCACCGAAAATGTATCTATACAGCACCAGATACTAAAAATCACAGAACACCTTTACTCTTCCTATTAAAAAAATCATACAATAGGCATCTTTAACGACATAACGACAGGCTTTCGAGAGAATATGGCATCAGGCGCTATTATAAAGAAAAACTTCATTTCATTACCTCAACCATCTACAGTTTTCTATCCAACAGAACATTTTTAGTTAATATCAATAATCACCACGCAAACTCCAGGCCAATAAATACAGTACTCCCCCAAGAATCACCATTAAACCCCATACACTTCAATATCTATGTGGCAGACTTATCTACACTAAAATCAATAAAAATTGCCCAATTTGCGGACGATACGGCGCAATTTTCCTCAAAGTACGGTCCACACAAAAGTCGTAACACAATGCAACTAAATATTATTCTAATCGATAGATGGCTAAGCTAATAATTCATCTTCACCCATCAAAAACCGTCGCCAAAATTTAAACCCTCAGGCGTTACATATCTCCCACTCTCTTGACATTAAACAGCAAACCAATAAAATGGCATATAAGCAACAACACAATTAAATATCTTAGACTCAACATAGACACCAAACTTTACTGGAAAAAACATATAGAAACCAAAGTCAATGAAATTTTTTTTAAAAAAATTACAACTAAAACCTCTAATCTTTAGACATCCCTCACTATAATAAAGTTGAGCTATAATAATATACAAAACCATCTTAAGACCACTCCTTTTATATGCGTGCCTTATCTGGATTAACGCTGCAAAAACTAACATTCAGAAAATTCAAATTTTTATTATCAGACATATATTTTGTGTACATCAAAAGCAAATATATTCTGTACATTCAATATTTCAAATACTCCAATATTCAGTAATTTTATCATAAATCAAAAAGACAGAATTGAAAACGTAGCGAAAGAAATAAAAGTCTTGGGACGAAATGAAATTGTTTCTCTTTAAAATGCAGTTTTCTGTAATATAATTTTAAAAGATAGCACGTAGAAATTGAAAGAAATATTCTTAATTAACTAGATAACATTATCAAGCGCTATTTTAGCCGTAGTGACAGTGGTCTTTTGTTCCCAATAAACTATTCCTACCGCACGTCATCGAACAGTTAACATACAATCGAACTCGGGAAGCAACTTGGCTCCTTATCCGTCTGCCTTGACGAGCTGTTCCAATGTGCTGACACAGTCCCTTATCGCTCTCTCCCCGGGCCATCTCGCCTGCCAACTCGAGGCGGGGAGCCCCGTCCCCGCAGAGGAGGCGGAGGGCGGGGGCGAGGGCGGGGGCGAGGGCGAGGCCGAGGCGCGGGGCCCGGCGTGCGGCGCCCGCAGGCGACGCTGACCTCTTTGCCTGCGAACTCTGGCGACAGAACTTGTGCTAACTGGGCACCGCGCGGCAACCCACGCCAAGGGCACGATCTTGCTTCACTATTACTCCATCAAGCGCAAGGCCAATAATTCCACAAGCTTAGAGCTAGCTGGGCAGATCCAGTGGGATAGCGGGCGCTTGTAGCGGTGAAGGCGAGGTCCTCCAGCCAGGTTACAACTTTAAAACTCATAAGAGCTCACAGCTCTAATCACTTCTATGATCTATTCTGCTAACGAGCTTCAAACATAAGTTCGGCAAAGTGTATCACCAGATATCCTTGTGTTTGACGACCTTACCAGAACGTAGATTGTATATTTCTAAAGCACATACACACGTATCCTGACTTTGCCTCTGAGTAGGCCTCCTTCAGCCGGTAGAGAAGGCCCGGGTGGCGCGGGGCCAGGCCGGCGGGCGCAAGGTCAAGGACCGAAACAAAGAGGAAAGAAATAGCTCATGGACTTCCAAAGGCCATTTACTGTTCTTTAAAGTCTAATAACTTCCAACCCCGTAGAATTTCCCCCGAAATATGCTCACTGCCCCCAACAGTGATTAAATGCAAAATCAAACTCATTGCGGCTTAAATGTGGGTCGTTAAGAGTGAGAGCGCGCAGCATAATTTTAGCTGATAGCAGTGAAGTAGTTAATATTTCGAAGCAAGGTTCTTAAAGTAGAGACTTCAAGCTTTACTTTTATCTGAATTAAAATTATTATGGTTAGATAAAAGTTGACGGACCATTGGCCACTTGAAAAGAGTGTGTTTCTATAGTTTTAATGTAAATTGGGCCATAATCGGACCAATATGGCACACCGTTTCAATCAAATAAGTAATGTTTAATGATCATGAAATTGTTGCGAGCTAATGTGATCACCACCTCAAATAAAAATAGCTTTAAATAATATTTATTCATCATTTTCTAAAAATTAGTTGAGAAAGGTCCATAAGTGGAGTGTATATGGGGTTTGTGGAACCACTAAACCCATTGTTACAACAATTTTATTAGTGCCGATGTTTTTATTACATCGAAAATCAACTTTTTATCACCGAAATAAAAAAAAAGGATCCAATTTTCACAATTTAATTCCTTTTTTGCACATTGATTTCTGCTGTTATTTCGCGCAGTGTTACTTGTCTTTAGCGTTGCCAACTCGACGTAAACGCCCCTGCCATCGATCATTAAGTGAAGTCTCTCAAAGCCGGCCACTGCGTTGTCCGTGGTCAGAGGTTATGCCTGCGATCAGGTGTTCGTGGCACACTATTGACACAGTGGATCTCAGAATATTGTATAGCCTAACGATTTCCCAAATCGACTGTCGCATGCGTCTAACGCCAACCACTATTCCGCGTTCAGTCTGTTATTTCCCGTCATGCGGCCATAAACACGACAGGAACCTTTTCACATGAAACATTTGACTACAAATGAAAGTTCTGCCAATGCACTGCATTTTTATACCTTTTGTAGGAAGGACAACTGCCCTAAGCTATATTTGCATATTGCTATTCAATACAATACTGTAATACACTTCATTAAATTAGTTTTTGAACTTATCGTCTTCCTTTTTCTTCTGCTTCAACTTTAAAAATAATATAATGCTCATATTAATATAATAACATTATATTAATTGCAATTAATACAATAACATTACATTAATTCTTATTAATTGTTAATTGTGGATTAGTTTGCATAAGAAAGACATCTCTACCTTCTATATTCAAATGTTGGAAAGTTTCGGCGAAATAACAATTCAATATAGCATTGTTGCATTATATTTACGTTTCCTTAGAAACAAAGATTTTAGGGAAATAACATTTAAGAAAGTATATAGAAAAATAATTAATATAAGTGTCTTTTGTGATATCTATCTATTTTCTATTCACAAAAAGATAACGAAAATCCTAGTTCATAATGGATTTCATTATGAGAAGGAATTCAGAAGAAAAAAATGGTTCGTAATGGAGGTGGACCCACACGTTAAATGGTGTGTTATAATGTGACGTTGATAATATTAAAATCCACAAAGTCGGCACACATACGAGGGTTGCCTTTTACTTTTCAGGATTAGAGAACAAAAACAAATATTGATAATCGAAAATCACTTTATTGTTTTTCAAAATATTCCCCCTTAAGATATATACACTTTTGCATGCGTTTGAACCAATTGTCGAAGCACTTTTGCCACTCTGATTGAGGTATCTCCAAAACATGCATTCTGAACGCAGCAACCGCATCTTCAGGTGTCGAAAAACGTTGACCTCTCAGGTTTTTTTTTACTTACGGGAATATAAAGAAGTCATTCGGTGCCAAGTCAGGGCTACACGGCGGATGACTCATCAAATTGATGTTTTGGGTACTCAAAAATGGAGTTGTTTGAGCCGATGTGTGGAGCTTGCATTGTCGTGGTGAAGAGTGATCCGTCTTCGACGGTTGGTTTTCCTGATTTCTTGGAAGACAGCTGGCAAACAAATCGTTGTGTCCCAACTCAGAATTGACTGTTCTGCGTTGTTCTAGTGGTACGGTTGCAATATGTTCAGTTTTTCCGAAAAAACAGGCGACCACCTGTTTGGAAGTGCTTCGTGCGCGAACAACTTTTGTTGGATTTTGCTCATCTTGAAACACACAGTCGACTGATGTTTACTTTCGGGCTCATACGCGTAAATCCATGATTCATCACCTGTCACGATATCATAGACGTGTTTCGAAGCACCGCGATCGTATTTTTTGAGCATTTCTTTCGACCAATCGACACGAGCCTTTTTTTGAGCGATTGACAAATTGTGAGGGATCCAGCGCGAACAATTTTTTTTGACAGTCAAATGTTCATGCAATAGTGAATGTATGCTGGTTTCACTAATGCCGAAGGTTGTTAGGTCAAATGACGATCTTGCAATATCAGTTCACGCACAGCATCAATGGTTATCGGAACAACAACTGATTTTGGCCGACCATCGCCAAATTCGCCTTGGAGTGAACTACGACCACGATTGAATTCACCATACCATCAATAAACACTGGTCCTTGATGGAGCTTCTTCGCCAAAAATTGAATTAAGCTCATCCATGCACTGTTGCTGAGTTAATTCACGTCGAAAGTTGTAAAACATAATCGCACAAAAATGTTAACGATTTAATTAAATTTTTGGGCCAAGATGAATCTTTTAAGTTACTGTTAACAACACAAATAGCGCTCGTATGTCAAAAGGTCCTGAGTACGTATAACCTACCTACGCTAGGGCAGTTGTTGCCATGCCCTTGGCTAGCTTATAGAGGCCAGAATTGTAAATAGATGTCAAATTTGGAAGAAAAAAATGCCGACTACTCTTTAATGGCGATTTACACACCAATAAGAGCGTCACATTAACTTCTGATATTATCTCTACTCATAGGCACGTACCTGAAATCTCGTTGCCAAACACCAGGACACGATAAGTTGCCTTCTAGGGAGGTGCAAAACTCAATGTGCAACATTATTCACCGAGGTTTCCCCACCCGTTCATTATTGGAGAAAATAATAATATTCAAACTCTTTATACCCTCAACGTTTGTAACATTTATTCGGAAACTGCTGGATATATTTTCATTTCGACTTTATCTTATACGCGTACATATATCTAAAAAATCGGTGTCAATATTTGTATGAGAAATACCTTTTGACGGTCTCTTATATTGAAAAGTGTTGCTTGTTTTTCAAAACGTCTCTCTTCCCGTCTGCACGGCCTCTTGTGAATAATACTAGTGCTAGTACCAGGATTTCCCCAAAATGGACATTTCCAGAGTGATCTGGCTGTCCTCAAAGCCAGAAACGAATCTTTTAGTTTTTCGTCATCGATACAGAGCGGTTTCGTTTCGCATGGACACGGTGCGGGCGCGGCGGGCGAGGCGGGCGCGGAGGCCGAGGTGCTGCCGGGGGCGAGCGGTAGGGGGAGACAACCCGGAGCGGCCCCGGCCGGGGGAGAGAACCGCTTAGCCAGATGTCTGTTCAGCTGCAATGGAGTGCAAATTGCTACGAGGCTGACCGGTCTTGTCACCTCACCGCACGAGAATTCAATTGTATCGTTATTGGCCGTTGGAATCAGACTCGACCGTTCAGCTGACCAATTTAACAGGAACAAGTGGCTTGCGTTAACGGGGAATGCAAACACCCCTGAGTATTTCACAAAGAATAAATGCTCCCCTTATTTTTTTTATTTAATTCTGAAGTCCAGAGAAATTTTCGAATTATTTGACATTTCAATGCAAAAAGATTATAATATTCAAAATATTAATTACTTTTGAATATTTTAAATTTAATTTTCCACCTGTTTAGCCAACTAGACTTTTTGGTGAGTTGATCTTGTATCAGTACAAACAACATTATAAATATTTATACAAATATTGTTAAACTAACTGCAATCTTTGTCAGAAGGCAACCAAGATTTATTGTTCGATTTATTCATTCATTTATATACTGTTTTAATTTTTTTCTTGTCTTGATAGACACTGAATTTGTGTGGGAGACGATTGTTTAGACGATAATTAAAAATATTTAAATTCAATACTTTGTTTTAATATCTATGGAGGTGTAAAATCATATTTTCTTAAAACAAAATGTTGTTGGCTTCAAATTTCATTTACGACCACATAAGCTTGCAGAAGATGCTGGAATTATGCAAAAGAAGAGCCTTCGAAAATTAAAACTTTAGAACTAAAGTTAAGAGTGCTTTGGGAAGATCTAAGGGCTGGAAAGGTCCGGTTTGTAATTAGGTCCTAACAAGAAAGAAATTTGTTCCAATGATTATTTCAGTTAATTTTACTCACAAAGTATTTTATTTTTTCATATTTTCAAAGTAAATAAAAATATAATTAAGGAATTTATTATCAAGCCGTTTCCTTTCTTTGAGACGTCTCGAAAGTTGCGCATACTTACAGTATTTCAATATGAAAGTTCAAGTTCTCTACACCAGCCTTGAAACGTACCCTAACATTTTCCGTAATAGTACCGAAATTACAACAATTAGGAAACTGTTTGGTCTATCGGATTTGTCCGATAACCCTTCCGTCTAGCCATGGAAATGTCCACTTTCTTGCCTTGTATTGTCATTTACTATTATATGATTGACATACAACTTATTCACCCTTTTTGAAAGAAAAACCTAAGCCTAGAAAACTTATCAAGAGGTACATGGTGCTCTAGCACCATTGAAGATATCTTTTGTGTACCAGTGAACACAGATCTTCTTAATGAATATAAATGAAAACTGAGAAAGTTTGGATTCTATGTAATTATAAAGAATATTTCCCGACGTATCATAAGTAGCACTGCCCCATTCCACTTTTTGCTCGTAAAATCTTCTGCTATAATATAGGATTTACCCAATTGTAATAGTTTGGTAATATCACTCGCTCTTATTTCTACACTTGGCGGTTTATATACTGATGAAAAGGAAATCGATTCTTGCGCAGTGCCTAGTTTCACAACAGTGGACTCGAAAGCCTCCAATTGTGGAGTTTGTAATCTGGTATGAGGAAGAGTTTTCTTAATGGCTGTTGCAGTTCCACCCCAATCGGTAGAAGTCATCTCTGTAAATATGAAAATTAGGCAGAGTAAATCGTTTATTGGGTTTTAACATAGTTTCCTGCAGTAGAAAGATTTGTGGTGAGTAGTCATTTATAAACTGTATTAGTTCCTCTCTTTTCTTTTGCGTACCTTATCCCATATTCTAAGTTACAACTGGAATTATTTTGATTTTTTAATAATATTTAGCCATTTAAGCTTAAGATTTCATATTATTTCCGCAATTTCATATTATTTCCTAAAAATTTGTTCATTCCATTTTCGTTACTTCTTTTCATTTCAGAACTTCTAAAGTTTGTTTTACTGCTTCGATCAACACTTTGATATTGATACATTTAAAAGGCTTGAATCGTTCTTGTGGGTCGGAACCTAATGGCAATGAATTGTTGGAAGTAGAATTTAATTGTTAAGATCCTTGAAGGATGTCGGTGAAGGAAGCAAATGGATCGGTAAGTCTAGAATTAAAAACACGAAGTTCAGAAAATTCAGATAAATACGAAGCATTGTAAGGTAGTTGGTTTCTTGAGTTGTTGTGTTTTTGTTGCAATTGTGATTTTTGTATCTGTGCCTGGCGAATTTGTTTCAGTCTTTCCAAGAAGGGGCACCCGATAAAATCTGCAGGATGATCCGTCCGGCAATTTGCACGTTTCACTGTTTTGTCTCTGGTACATTGAGAAATGTGATGATTTTCCGCGCACATTCGACATCTGGGGATCTGTAACACCTGGTGCCGGTGTGATTCAACGTCAGACAGCTGCTGCATTGTGGGGATCTGTCTCCGGCATTGTTATTTTCTATAGTTATACGGTGGAGGAGATGATGAATTGTTTGTAATTTTCCTATACCAGCATAATTTATTTCAACTAGGAATAGTCCTAATGGGATATTTTCTAACACTGTGATCAGTCCGGCCAATTTTTTTAAAGATAAGAGGTGTGATGAACTTTTATATATTTTTCTATGTCTTCTTTTAGATCAGAAAGCGTCAGTCCTTTTATTATAATTCTGTGTCTTCGTTCTTCTGTTGTTCTGTAGAAAAAGAATGACGTAGAGTCTGGTTGTACTTTCTTGATTTCTGCAAGCTCGGAAATGACTACTTTATGGTCTTCCATGTTGCTAGGTTTAATAATCAAATATTTTCCACTACGTACCTTCTGAATGGGACCCTTGGTGATGAGGTGCAACCGCGGCATTGAAAGGGGCTTTTGAACTCGAGCTCTACTTGAATGTCTTCTATTCATTTCCTGGATCGCGGTTTCAGTGTTGCAAATATTTCAATCGGGATTGTATTTTCGTGAATAATAATTTTCGGTTCACTTTGACTAAGTTTAGTATGTGAAAACTGCCTTCACATGCTCGAGTTTGTGTGTCGTATTTTGTGTCTTTGAAGTAGCCTTGTGCTCCAAAGGATGAAAACGGTTTTGAGTGGGTATTAGGGTTTTAGGCTCTAAAATGATTTTGTGAGGGCAAACCACTTCTCACTTCCGCGATTGACTATTTGTTCTTTTGATATCTCTATGTTTTTCATCTGTGGTTTTAACTTGATTATTGACAGTAGTTTCTCAATTATTTAATTCTGTTGTGAACTTGTTTAATCACTTGTCTCGGGTCTCGTTGAAGATTGAAGATGATTCTTGCTCCGTTATGGCAAGAGATCTTTTATAGTTATGGGGGAGGGTTTTGTATTCCTTTTTCTTTGTTACTGAATTTTCTGTATCATGTTTGTATCTGTATCGTGTACTTTGAAATCACCTACGTTTATCTCGGAGGTATTCTTTTGTTCCCTACTGTTGAAAACGCAAATGATGACACACGTTGAAACTTATTTATGAGCCAAAATTTTTTTTTGATTTTTTGACGATGCATTCCTTTTATTCTGTAGTCAGGAGGTACCAAATTTAGTTGCTTTTAATAGTTTCGTAACTACCTTATTTAATTTCTGTTAATATGGAAGTTGAGTATTTTAGTGAAGAAGCAAGAATAACGGCAATGGGAAGGAGTATTTCTAGACAAGATTGCAATAAATAGTAAAGGGAGGCCACAAACATAACTTCAGTTCTTAACCATGTAGAAAGATAAAAACCGCGAGTACGCACGACATTTTAGCGATAACAATTAGAGCAAAATTCCATGATTAACAGGTTGCTGTCAATGAGATAAAGTGATGGTTGGCTATTTAGTATGGCGAGAACTGTTTGGTCTACAGATTGCTTCAATAATGTAAACAATTTGTGTAAGGCCGCTACGAAACAAAAATGTAATAACACATGATTTTTCCTACTTCAAGAGCTCAAAGATTCTCAAACAGCTATAGATTGATGCAGAAAAAGAATTAACAAGTTTTAAAAACGTAAAGGTATTAAGTTTCTTAAATAACGTATTTTGTTTTCGTGCTATTGACCTACCCTTTCACGAGCGTAGTGAAGTTGTTAAATCGGGAACTACAGAACTTCTCAACTACACTGCGCAATGCGAGCCACTTCAAGAATACCGTTTAAGTCTTAAACAAGGTCCCGAGCGACTGCGGCCGGCTGCGATGGCTGAGGACGACGGGCGTTGCCCCGGCGCGTCTCTACCCGTGAGCTCCTGCAGTTGGATTTCCGCCGGTGACGAATTTTCCACACTTGCTGGATAGCTAGGTCGGGTTCAACAGGTCGAATTCACTGGTTGTCTGAAGGAGAATTCAAACGCCAGTTTGTTCTGATCGGTAGTTTTCCGTGGTTCCTCCGAGTACTTTCACCTTAACAAACGGGTTAAGAATCTCGCACGATATTTCTTCTTGTTTTTGTCCCCCCTCTTCCTTTATTGACACACACACACACACGCACTAAACTATTGCACGTGTGGGGAGAGCAGGTGGGGCTTAGATCTTGCCCGACTGGAGGTGGTGCCCCGGCGGAGGGGCGAAACCCAGAAGCGTGGATATCTCGTGCCAGCGATGAAGGAACACCGCCATCTAACGGGAAGTAACGCGCATTACACTTATGGAACTGACAACAATAGCAGTTGACGTGTACGGAAACCCAAAATAAAAAATAGGTATTGGAAGATGTTGCTATTCAAATCTCAGCCCCAATTAAAAATTGCAATTGCAATATTTATAAATCCGACAATTATGCATTTGAATCTATCAAAATGTCCAGCAATTTAAAACAACTCTCAACTACTCTGATTCTTGGGCGGCTTCAAATATCATAACAAATTATGGGGATCTGGAACGAAATATTTTCAGTCAGAACGATAATACAATTTGTAACATAATTTATCATGATTTTCTAGCATATTGAAATTGAAACAGGCCATGAATTGAACTGGTCGGGTCAGGTGATATTGTGCGTCATCAACTTGAGAAAGTTGATAAAGCAGGCCTCAAGAGATATTTTACAGTTGTACATTTTCAAGATGTTTTAAATAGAATGTTGCTAAAATGCTTGTTTTTTTCTGTACTCATAATTGATTCGATTAGTAAAATAGAGAAGTGCTAAAGAAACGGTGCAATATTGCAATATCCTTTTGTATTAATTACAGTTTTTACTGTTTTTCAGGGTAGATACATGAATATGTGACCACTGAGATGGGATGACCGGGAAGTGTTGAGGAATTCAGGTTATTTGTTCCTGGGACCATCCACGTCTCTTCAAGAGAGAGTAGGGTGTTTCTTCTTGTAGAGTATTGTAGACAAACGACGTGAATTGAACTTGGAAAATCAGATGGCATTTATTGGTTTTGAAAAACCTTTCGACAGCGTAAATAGGGCGACGTTATTTAGCATACGTATTAGAAGTTTACCCTTTCATCTTATTAGTACTACCGAATGTGTGTATCAAGGCACGATAGTTGTTATTGATACCGGCAAAAGACTGAAAGATGAAATAAAAACAAGTGTTAGACAAGGATGTTGAATTTCCCAAACATTGTTTATTTTATATCTTTATGGCATTTTTACAAATAAAGAGACGTTTTTAACTCGGGAATTTAACCAAATCCTGTCCAGATGAAACTAAACCTTCTTGCATTTGCAGATGCAGATGATGTAATTATTCAACACTTGTATATATTGTAAAATATTTGTGAAGATTAAAACCTTCAGACACGGAACGAACAAACGGTCTCTCCTCACGTCCACATGCCGAGGAGTTGGCACTCACTGGGGGGGGGGGAGAAAGTGCTGTCCCCATCCGATAGTCGGATGCACCTCGTCGCTGGCCGTGGCTTCTGTTATTCCACATTCGCGTGGAACGGTGCCACGCGCCACGCCGTCCTCTTGATGTGCGGAGGTGTGTTGGATGACTGCTACCCCTCGGGGCTTCACGCCTGCAACCTCAGCTCCAGGGGTTTCTGTGGCCACGGACAGCGAGTCATCAGGACGCCAAATATTCATGGTGTGGCGTCGTTAACACGAGGGCCAGAACCGTTAGGTTGGTGAAAGTACGCTGCGGGGGAGGAAGGAAGGTGTTAAGCCTGAACATCCGGGAGTTTGCGCTCGGGCGGTTGACTCAGGTAGTGCCGCAGAGCCAAAAATACCGGAGGCTGTAAACTCCGAGGATGCTGCCGGCGAGCCTCGTTTACGGAAGCAGGCAGGCAACCTGAGAACTCTTTGTGTGGGCGTAAACCAAAGGCTGGCCTGCGAGCCTCGCGCCAGTGCGAGTCTATCTATGGAACAGTGGTGGGGGTGTCAGCCTCAACTATTTAACGCGGCGCCATCTGCGCCCGCGTTCTCATTCAGTTTGCATCGGGAAGCTTGTACGTGTATGTACAAGGAGGGTGTAGGAGTGAGGGCGAGATGTCCGGAGAGTAAGGGCCAGACAATCTCACGTGCTGTAGGCACACGGTCGCCACGACCGGGTTAACTTTTGGCGTCAGGCCATGTGACGGTAATTGTCACGGGACAGAGGTCCGACGGCGCGCATCACGCGTGGCTTGTATTTTCTGCGGTAAAGCAGTGTTCCGAAAGGAAAAGGTTGCCGGAGTGTTTTAATATTAGCAATTCATTGTAACTTGTACATAATCTTTGAATATATTATTTTTATTTTGTTATTGAAATTTATTTCTTATTTCACTACGTCACAATGGAAAACATCTCGAATCTGGCCGACGCAGCGCAATTCTAATAGCTATTCATGAATGTGTATATTTCGTTTGTTCTGGTGGAATTTCAAATGTTTTCTTGCGCCAAGACAGCACAATTCGTGTAAGTGGTTTCGCGTATATTTCGGCATATGTAAAATTGGGAATTGTTTATTAATGTAAAATAAAGTAGCAATTCGCCTTCTACATTTTCTTACGTGCACTCCTGAATTTTCAGATGTATATTTCCAAAGAATGTTAATGTTTTTCCGCAAACTTTAATTCTTTAAACCACTGATCATCAGAACGTATGCTTCTAATATTATACGCATCCTTTGGCTTCTAAACTCGAAGAGCGTACGTGTAAACAGGACGTGCTGAAGGCAAGGGCAGTGAAACTTTGTGTGTGTAGCGAAGTAGACGCCAGGGCAATTTTGCATACACGTAGTGAAGGGAGCGAAAGGCAACGGAGCCTAAGCTAAAAAAGCATTCCTGTACTTTCGTTACACAATAACGTAACGCATTAATTTACAGCATTCAACATTTTTATTGCTTTTGTTAATCAGTGATTACACCCTCCAACCTGTTGTTGCCATGTCGTTAGCATACGTCTTCCCTTCGTAACGGTTAAATTTATATAGCGAAATTCCAATTAGTGGAACAAAGCTAAACGAAAAATACACGAATTGGATTAGGGAGAGCTTCAATAACCGTTTTCCGATCTAATTTCATTTTACCCATGATGGGCACCAATATAATCCACGGATGGTAATATTTTAAATGGAATGGAAATACAACAGAATTGCCAGATATGAATTAGAGCAATTGATTGGGAAATTTGCCGTGGAAAAAAAGTAATCTGTCAGAATTGAATAGGATGTATAGGATAAAATAGAAGAATGAAGTTATCGTTCATATGTAATTCAGATATTACAATGTAGTAAGTTATATTACAATTCTTTGTGTAGGTCATACTTTTTACACATAGTAATTTTGATTTCTATCAAATGGGAGGTTTATTTATTTATTTAGCGTCAAAAACACTTATGAACAGTGAATGACGTACTACGGGGAAGACATGCAATCGAGCAATAGTGGGATAGAAGGGAGCTTCCTTCAAATACCGTTTATGCTTTTATGGCATCTTCATAATTTCATAACATATGAACACACTAATATCTATACGAAATGTCATATATTTATTTTAATATCTTTGATTATTCATCTTTTATAGTATTTCTATAAACTAATGATAATCGAAATAATAAATTTAGTCGAGAACGGTGATTAGCCCTGCTTGACGCAAACCATTTGACGCGTGAAGACTAGAAGCTTGGTGCTGCAATGGCCCCTGTCGTGATTACTCAATAATCTTGGCTGAATCACTGTTGAGAAAGAGAGGAAGGATGAGAATAAGAAGAAGAAGAAGATGAAGAAAGAAGACGAAGAAGAAGGCGGAGGGGAAAAAGGGGGTAATAGAGGGAAAATTAGTGAAACAGACAGATAAACAAAAGAAGTACCAGCCGGCGTCGTTAGCAGATTTGCTTAACTGCGTTCCGTGAAGTTACGGAAGTAAAACATTTCAAGACATCGTGAACTCGGTTGGGTGACCGTCTGAGAACCCTGTGAAATATCTACGTCGAGCCTCTGTCCGAAGGGATAAAATGCAATGACCGGCTACAACTGTCAATGACTGACTAGATTAACAGAGGATTACTCCAGACGGTCCTCGTCAGTTCGTGGTTCTGTAAGAAAGTTGGTACGAAATATAACAGAACTTAAAAAATAAAAACTGAAGATGCAAGAATGAGAATAAGAAGAAGAAGAGGTAGGAGAATAAGAAAGAAGAAGAAGAAAGAAGAAGAAGGCGAAGATAAGAAAGAGAAGGGAAGAAGAAAAATATGTGGAGGAAAAAAAGAAGAAGAACAGCCGACTTAGAGCAATTATGTCTATTTTGAATTCACATCACAAACGAATTAGGTATACTGTACATTCTAGTTTCTCATTTAGAAACTCCGAAACAAAAGGATCCCTCAGCTAGTGTGCTATAGTAAACAGGCGTACATGGAATCAACAGCGTACTACATGCTTTTCCTAACCCTCATGTACCACTAGCGAAAAACGGGGTCTTAGGATATCAGAACACGGTTTTGTAAAGTTCGAAGGGTGACAGGGAGCCTCGAGTTTTGTTTCTTAAGCAAACATTTTCAAAGTGAGACCCTTTTAGTTTTTCAACAGTTTTTGTACTTGATTCGCTTACTCGGTAGTACGGGGATCAAAAACTTGCAGAATCATGAAATCTGTGTAAAATTAAATTGACGTTTTAGTATTGTGTGAACAGGGCTCTCAGATTGTTAATAACAATTAGCAGTACATGAAAATAGTGTGAAAATACACTCGTGAGATGCTCGTCAGCGTTGAAATATACATCTTGTATTACCTATACAGTTGATCTTTCTCCTTTTTTGCACTTACAAAGAGCAATGTGAAATATCCATAAATTAACTTTAAAAGGCTAGACAAGACGGAGGATGATACGTTATTTTATTATACGTATTGTTGGTGCCACCTAACAGACCTACACAATGAACTCAGAAACCCAGCATTGAAATTGCTTGCATGGAGGTGAAGGTATTTTTGCTGTTCATTTTCTTGTAACTCGAATAGATGGCACGTTAGTTAAATGCAATTCCCAATCGTCCTGGCCTTCTTTTTTGCTGGACGTGGCCGCGTGACGCGGGGCGAGGTCGACGGGGACAGGAGGAGCGTGCCGCGCAGGATGTGGAGAGGAAGAAGAGAAGAAAGAGACGAGAGAGGAGAGGGCGAAAGAGAGAGAGGGGGAACAAAATAGAAGTAAAAAAGAAAGAGGTAACTCTGGAGGAGAAACATGGTAGAGAGAAAGGGGAAAAGAGAAAGGGAAAAAGAGAGAGGGAAAACGAGGGAGAGGGAAAACGTGGGGGTGAAACGTGTTAAACTTTTAATCATCTTTCTACTATTTATAGTTAAAATGACGGGAAGGGATCTGGAACTCAAGAAAACATGCACAGATAATCTTTCCCTCCTATGTCACATAAAGTTTTTACTGTTTTTTTACAGAATAAATCTAAATCTAAATCACAAACACCATAAATTCCAATGGCATCTTCATCAACTCCACCCAAACACTTATCAAATATGGCAGATAATCAAATACTTTACTAAAGAGAGAAGCAACGCCACTCCCCTCTTTTCAAATAAACTAATAATCAATTTTGAACATCAAAAATGTCATACCAAGACACATCACCTATCACAAATATTCAAGCCCAATTCAATAGTTCATCATCAATTTATCACACAAATATCTGAAATCATGAAACTCCTTCTCATCTCAGTTCCACACCTTATTAAATTTATCTCTCCAGCAGAAACACAAACTGTTATCGAAGGGTTGAAAAATTAAAAATCCCCCGGACACATCACTAACCATACACTTACACAACTTCCCTTTAGCTGTATCGTATCGGAACAGCAATTTCAAAGCTCTCTTCGAATTGGCTACTTCCCCCAAACTTGGAAGCCTGGTATTATCTTACCAGTAAATAAACCAAAATCTAATCCTAATGACCCTTTAAATTACAAACCTATTGATTTACCCCCATCTATTGTCAGAATATACGAAAAATAATTCTTAGCCGCCTAGTCCATTTCTTAAATACGAATGACACCGTACTCAAAACTATTTGGTTTGAAAATATATCATTCAACAAATCACTCCTACTGCGATTAGTCGAACATAATTTTTTTTATTCATAAGATAATACAATAGCAGTATTTTAGACATAACAAAAGCATTTGACATCATTTGGCATCATATACTTATAAAATTCAGCAACGTGTCCCTTCCGATTTTCTCTATAAAATTATTAAAAGTTATTATTAAAGAACCATTCAGGTCAAAGTAAACTACATTCATTCCAACACACACAGCATTCTTGCAGGTGCCCCTCAAGGATTAGTACTTGCTCCAATTGTCTTCAATATTTATACTGCAGAACATCCCACAGCACCCAATTCTAACATAACCTTTTATGCAGATGACACATCATTATTCTCATCTCATCAAAACATTTTATAACATACGACCATATTTAATCTCACCCTCACACTCTCACCAGTTGGTGTCACAAACGGCGACTCATGATAAACCCCTCCAAAAAAACAGAAACAAAAGATTTTCACCCTCCGAATTCCCCCCACCCAAAAAAATCCTCTAAAAATAAATAGCTCCTAACTCCCCTGGTCAAACAATTCCACACCCATAAAATATCTGAGAGTACTAATTGACACACGCAAGCAACAACATGTAAGGAACACATTAAGTCAGTCTCATATAAAGCAACACCAAAAGCTGTCAAACTATATCCGCTCATCAATTCTGTATCCACTTTAAAAGTTGAAACCAAAGTGCTTTTCTACAAGAGGGTCATTAGACCCACACTGACGTATGCTTGTCCAGCCTGGACAAACGATGCTCCTAGTAATATAAACTCGGCACAAACTTTCCAAAATACATTTCTTCGAAAACTCATTAACGCGTCATTACGAATTAGACAAATTCATTATGAACGCCAATACCTTTAATAACAAACCATCTGATCAACGTATTCTCGAAATTTTTCATTATCTTACCATCCTGCAGAAGTACACCCGATTTGCAACTAGAACATCAAGTAAACACCCCAAACAGATTTAAATCCAGACTCCTCAAAGACATTTTCAAACCGCATTAAAAATGAAAATTCATCTAAAACTTCCAAATCCATATAAATCTATCAATTCTACTCCTTCCCTAAATCATTAACCAACATTATTATATTCTAAATAAAATTTTATTTCAAACTTGCCGAGTAAGAATACGCGAAATAACATTAGGAATCTTTCCTTTACGTTAATGAAAATATGTTTCTCTCACATCTATAAGGCCATTTGGTCAATCAGATGAACTAAATTTTTAAAAAAAGCTCTTTATCTGCTTGTGAAATCTTTCGAGAGGTCTATGAGAAGCATCGGAATAGCCGGAACCGACAGTTTCAGTGTCATTACAGGAAGTAATTTACAAAATATAGCTTCAACAATGATCCACTTTTTTGTAGCAGGAACTCACAATATGATTTTTTCTGTCAAAAAATAGCCACTTTTCCGCTCAGTTTTGCAGCTCTTTCTCTTTACTAGGTAAGTATGTAGTAGTCGATAAAGTAAAATTGAAGATATGAAATAAATATGTTTAAAGTGTTTGTTGACAATGAAAATGCAGAAATCATATGCTTAATAATTGATTGCTTAAAGAGTAAGCGTTAATGAAAGTTTTTGTAAGATTGCTGTTTATAATAACTATTGTAATGTGATCACACGTTTCCCCAAAGACGAGAAAAAACGAGGCGCATTTCTCACCAGGGACAAGACAGAGGTATGCTTAAGTTCAAAAGTCGCGCGCCTCATCACAAGAGAAGTGTCAGAACTGAACGAAAAGGTTCGGTAGAGTCTAAACAGGCAAAACCATCTCTTGGCCTAGCGAACACTCTTGGTAAGAAGTGAGCGACCGGCAAAGTCGTGGCGAGGAGTGGTGTAATGTTAATAATCAGTGACGTAAGTACTGACGACGCCTGGAAGCGATACGAACTCTTCACTGACACTCAGAAGAATTTTTTGTCTCTATTACATGGTTTTTTTCATTGTCGTTACATTGGTTTCACTTATTTCCCTCCTTACCTTATATAATTGGCAGAATAAAGGAAGGAAATATTGGATAGGCGAGCAAATACGGAGCAGTGGGCTACCCGGCTGCGTATTTTCATGAACATGGGCACAGGCAACCGACGTCAATGAGAGATGGAGATCACGAAACAATTGCGAGGCCGGCGACGTACTTCAGGGTGATTTTAATACATCCGACTTCTCTTCACGCTGTGGCTGTATTCAAGTAAGAATGTTCCCCTGAGAATTTCATTATTTGAACTCAAGCCAAAAACATATAACGTAATCAAGAAGATCAAATAAGAATAATAATTGATTAAATGTTTTCAAATTATTCAAATACATCAATCAATTTGTCTTTACGAAAACTTTGCTCAGTTACTGAAGGTTGTTGTAAGTTAATACAGTTTTCTCACGAATGTGTGAATATAATTAGGTGTTACACAAAGAAAACTATTTTGTTTATAAATGAAACCTTTGTAGTAATTGTATGGAGCACCAAAGGAAGTGAATAAGGTTAAGGAGAGGAGTTCTTATTCAGAAACAGCATCCACCATAATCTTACTTTTATGTTTTCAATGTTGAAACTTGAAAGAGAGGAATTATCTTAAAAAATCCCGGACAATCTCATGTGAAATTTGTGCCAACAAAACCAGTTTGGCTGCTTCACAAGGGCTAGTCCTATCCGAATTCTAATTCCTTCCGAATTTTGACTGCTTGGTAGTGACGCAGGAGTACGTGGCCGGAGGCGCGTACGAGGAGATGCTACCTGGCGGTCCTTTTCACAACTGACTGCGACGAAACGTAACATTAAATGGCAGATAATGTTAATGGGGGATTATTGCTAAGCGCGATTATTAATGGAAGATTACTCCCAAGCACAAAACGTTCAACGCCCGCCAAGGGGCTTGGAGACGCGTTGTGTCAATTGAAGATGCAACAAATTGATAAAAGAATTAACTTCATTTTGCAATATTGGAATTGTGTAACAGTGATTGAAAGTGTACATATCAGATGTGTCAGTCATGCAAGATTTTTTCTACAAAGATTTCATTTGAATGTATTGTATATTCTTTTATGAATGGGAATGGAGGAATTTATTGAGTTTATAGTATATATTGTCAAAAGAAAAACGTTTAATTTGAATGATATTGGTGATTCTATGAGTGCAGAGAACCCATGTCACTGAGTCCCCAAAATTTTACATGTGGTCAACTGTCACAACTGTAAACCGACTGAACCAATTTATTGTAGGGACGAGTAAATATTATAAAATAGGAATGCAAGTTATCTTGTGCGATCCAATTTTAATTCAGTTTTTGTCGAAGAAAAGCATTCCATACTATTTTATTCTCGCAGTTCAGTTACTCCTTGATTGAAAGTGGAATAAATTATGCATTTAGGATATTTATTACACTTGTGCAATGAACTGTAATAAAAAATCCGATTACTTCTCCAACATTGGTTATCCATCGTTATCTATTTTCGCGCCGACTCATCCTATTCTCTGATCTCTATCCTATTCTCTGATCTGATCTGACTCATCCTATTCTCTGACCCCTATCTTCTGATTGGGGATCTTAATGCTGAAAACACTATATAGGGATGTAGAAATACCAACACTGCAGGACGCCAACTGAGCAAAATAATTACGGACCTCAAAGTTCAGTTAATTATCCCAGCAGAACCCACTCACTACCCCACAGATTACAACAAACACCCAGACATATTAGATATTGCAATTTCTAACACTCAAACCACTTTTCACTCAGCTCCCTTTTTTGAACTAGATTCGGATCATCTGCCAACGATCATCTCAACTCAACAAATTACGCCATCTCACACTCCAACTCTCACACTTAACACACAAAACATCAACTAAAAAAAATTTAAGAACATAATTGAAAAACAATCACCCTACTTTAAAATATTAAAAACTCCTGTAGAAATAGAACAAGCTATAGCCTTCTTAAACAATATGATAATTAACACA
>BOPP01000242.1:676553-704924 GCA_017312745.1 Gryllus bimaculatus
CCAACACTGAAAGGTTTCCTATTTGCGTTTATCGGCGGTGCGAGGGAGCGACGGGGCGGAAGACGTAAGCGAGGAGGGCGACGGGTCAGAAGGCGCGGAGCGGGGGCGGCAGCGAGGTCGGGGGGGATATTGGCAGGGGAGTGGGTGGCAGAGCGGCAGAGGGGAGGAGGGCGGGCGGCAGTGGGCGCATTGGGCGACAGACTGGTGGGAATTGGGCGCCCTAGGGCACGAGGGCGGCCGGGGCGGACTCCCTTAAAGGGCCCACAGCCGCAGGTAGACGGCTCTCGGCTGCACCGCAGCACAGGCTAAGGAGGAACATAGGAAGCAATATCACGGCTAAGTAAACCGGGCAGCGAGCTGCGGTGAAGCCAGATGTGCGAAGGCGGTGGGGTCGCTGGGCGCCTTTCGCTGCGGCCTCTCGCCCTCGTGCGCCGCCTCCCCTTCACGCGCTTCCGCGACTATTCCATTTTCCAACTTTATTTATAATTGGTTGGGAATTCCCTACACAAACAATGCTTGACGCCAGTTGACGCAACTTTTCGCAAAGCATTCATTAGCTGGAAAAATAATTAAAAAGTACAAATGTCTCTACTTGTGTCTGTTAATAGTAACAACAAAGTAGAAAACATTATAAGCTGTTCGCTTAAAGAAACATGTAGTTTATACAAATGTGAATTTGAAAAGCAAAACGTATGAGTTCGGAGGGTAAATTGGTGTATGTATTGTCATCAGAAGCTAAATAGAGCAAATAATTTGTGCCCACAGCCATCTGGTTCTGCTAATAGTTTTTTGCTCAATTATTAAATACAACGTCTCCAGGAGAAGATTCCTTAATGATACAGCCTTTTCCTTATGGGACAATTTCATGTACTCGACTTCTAAATTCAGTAGTTTATATACTACTGGCGTTAACTCGACTGTTGACTGATAGATGAAGGTTTCCGATAGCATCAATTAAGGTCACTAGTCCCGTCAACGAAGTCCTTTTTTTTAGGTGGCGATGATCTTTTGAATAAAGAGATCCGGCGCTGACCTAACAACCCTAAGCTCCCGACATGTCTCGTGAGATGTGTTGTAGCGTAGTGCATGTCAGCGTGAGTGTGTTCAAGGGATGAGGATAGAAGAAACGTGGTCCGTTTGTTAGGGTATTAATCCAGCATTCGTTTAATTAAATATCGAGTAGAGATTCCGTATTGGTAAGAAAGGGCATTATATACTCCTTTCCAATTCTTTGTCAATTGAGCCTGGGTTCAGCAGACATATCCTGCCCCACTTCTTCCAGAAGTAAACGATATTCCCTCGTCCATTTGAAACGGAAGAACAGTTATCTCAGAACCCCACCTGTTCTCTGGAACGATTTAATCCCCTTCTATTTGCAAGCGAATGATCTACATTAACACTAGTTAGTGGCGTAGTTCAATATAGCCTGTGTGGGACGAGGTTCATAATAAACTGCCCCGTTGTTGGGAAACCAGTCATATGCACGTGTTTGGCATATCGCTTTCGGACACAGTCAAAGATATATCGTATATAGCCGCCCTTTAAATATGAGCAATACATATACATGTATTGTGACCAATCTCATAGTGCGGCTCATGTTGAGGCAGGCACCATGAAATTGAAATGGCCTAGAGGTGGACAACGCCACCGAGGCTAGTGAGTTGTGAAGTCACGCCGGCTACTGACTCCAAAGGGAAAACATTGACAGTCGGGTGGGGTGGCGAGTGCGTGCGTGGAGAAGGGGGGATTCGGCTAATGAGATAGGGAGTGACCGGGCGGCGGTGTGTGAGGCTGGGAGACTGAACTAAGCCCAGCCGTGAAGCGTCGAGGCAGAGGCCACGCAAGAAAGCTCGTCCCTAGTTTTTTTTTCAGATTCTGCAGCGGCGCAGAATCCCCGGCCAGCTCTCACACGCCGCGCCGAACGAGTGCGCGGAGGGAAAGGTGCCCGGCTTTAGGAGTCGGCCTCGTGGCCACAGCAATGACTGTCGAGGAATACCGTGAGTGACTTCAAATCAGTTACTGTAAATCTTTTGTCCGTGCATGATAGATAATACTCTTTCCACTTTCACAACATTCCTTGCTTGCATTATTAGATATTGGGTATTGAGGGGTCCTAATGGGGACTCGCGTCCCTGGTGGGTATACTGAGGCTCATAGGTATACACCATTAAATACCAGGAAAAGCCCTCCTGTAATGGGAGCCTTTGTAAGTAAGGCTGAGGATCAAGTCCCTTCCCAAACCTCCTCGAGGTGGCCCTGGATTCTCTGCGGGGTGAGAACTTCAGAGTACGAAAAGGGTGGACGAAAGGCGAGTTTCCGGGCGCCTTAAAACGGGAACCGTGAGCTAAGGGAAGGAAACCCTGACAGAAAACCAGGGGAGGGGGCCTTCATAGGTGTGGTGAAACCAACCTTCCTAAGGGATGACAACCCTGAAAAAAAAAACATCTACCTCCAGGATTAAGCATGGGGTTGGACGCAGGCTAACATCCCGGCTCCATAAAAAAACTTAAGTTCAAAACGATAAATATGCCTAGGACCGGACCAAAATTAAATTTACGACAAAGGCTACGAACACGGGACAATGAAAATTGGAACATGGAATATACAAGGCCTACGAACAAAGCAGAGAGAGGTCATTCTCAGAAATTGAAAAATTGAACCTGGACATAATTATACTTACGGAAACGAAGAAAAAAGACAGGGGAAGAAATTTTGAATGGATATCTTCATATTTGGAGTGGTGTACCCAAAGAGTTTAGAGCAGAAGTGGAGTCTCTTTCCTTATTAAATGTAAATGGACAAAATCATTAAACAGATAGAGAATATTAATGAAAGGATACTAAGAATAGACATAACGTTTTTCGTCACAAATGAAACAATTTTTGGGTATATGCGTAAATGGAATGCACTTGTAGATGAAAAGAATAAGTTCTTTCAAGACCTCAGCGAAACTATAGCGAGTATTCCGTATCAAAATGAAATAATATTAATTGGAGATTTTAATAGCAGAGTAAGGTAATAGAGAACGTGAAGTAGTAGGTCAATACGGAGAGAAAATGATTAATGACAATGAAAAATATTAATCAACCTATGTAAGGAACATGCACTATGTGTAGGAATACCGTTGTTTAGACATAAAAACCATCACAAATATACACGAATAGATCAGTAAGAATATTCAATCTGTAATTGATTTAGTTGTGGTGAAGAATGAAAGAAGAGTTAAACTGAATGAATGTAAGAGTATACCGTCAACCAGAATGTGGAAACTGATCACCATATGGTAGTGAGCAACATGTTTTTCCTTTTAGATATAAACGAAGATGTTACTGAAAAAGATACTGACTTTTTAATTCAAAAAAACAATGTAAATTTTAAGACAGACCTTTTTAAAACAGTACAGTGTTGAGATGCCCTACAAAACAGAATTCAGAATAAGCTAGAAAACTAGAAGATAAAAGCCCGAAGAAATGTACAATCATTTAAAAGAGGGCTGTTTTTGAAGCAGCTAAGGAAGTTCTAGAGTGGAACAAGAAAAAGCAAGTTTTGTAGAGAAATTAGTGAAGATTTAGAAGCATGATTAAGGAAAGAAAAAATTATATTTTGACATGGATTTTCAAATAGGAATGACGACACACGCGAAGGAATATGTAGAAAAGAGAAGAAGTTAAAGAATTAGTAAAATCGAAAAACATGAACACTGAGAGAGATTATGTAGGGATATAGGATAGACATTGGATGTAACAGATCAACTGAAGCATGGAAAACAATTAAAAAATATGAGGAAAAACTGTTAACAGAAGCCAAAGCACAAAAATAATAACTCCTACAAAATGGATTTACTACTACGAAACATTAATTGCAAGAAATAGAGTCGAATACCAACAAGATTTGAAGCACACATTGGCAAGATGGGAACTGAAATAGTCGGCTTGATGTAAAGAGGCTTTGGCGAGAGCAAAAACAATAAAGCTCCAGGACAGGAAACCTTAGATGGAACTTTTAAAATACGGAGGCTCAAGTATAATTGAATACCTTTCAAAATCTTTTTAATAGAATTGAAGTTAGCGGTGATATCCCGCAGGAATGGAATATGTTCATACATCATTCCATACACAAAAAGGTGACAAAACTATTTGTGAAAATTACAGAGAATTAGTGTATCCCATCAATAGCTAGGCTATTCGCTAGTATTCTAAAGAAAAAATACAAAAAAGGAATAACTTTCAGCGAAGACAAAGTGGTTTTAGGAGTGGGAGGTCATGTTTGGATAACATCCATTGCTTACGCAGATAATAGAAAAAAATGAAATACACAATATAGATACATATATGACATTTATTGACCTGGAAAAGGCCTTGATGACAGTGTTCCAGATGTAAAATTTGGCCAGCAATGAAAAGACTGAGAAGTGCAAGAAAAATGGATTAATTTTAGTTACAAAAAATGTACAGAATACTGAAGCGTGCATTAAAATGGAGGAAAATACCCGAAGCATTAGAACTAACAAAGGGTTAAAGCAAGATGTAGCTTATCGCACACTTCTCTTTATATATATATATATATGGAACAAGCTTTGGAAACCTGGTACAAGAAATGTTCTCAAATGGGAGTTCCATAAATGAAAAGTGCTTACATTCTTTGCTTTTTGCAGATGATCAGGTAATTATGGCATCAATCGGGAAGATATGGAGTATATGCTTCGCAAATTAAAAAGAAGAATACGAAAAATGGGGACTTAAAATCAACCTAAAAAGACAGAATATTTATGCATAGGAGGAGATGCTCTAATATTAATGTCGCTGAATGACGAGATAGCTAACGTTTCGAAATATTAACACTTGGGACTGTAATTACTGACGATGGAAAAAATGATGAGATATAACTACTAGACTCGCAATGGGGAGGAAATGCAATTAAAGCTCTGCTTGGCCTTATATGGAATAGTGTTTTAAGCAAGACACAAAGCGACACATATTCCAGAGTATCGTGGAAAGTATTATAGTATAAGGAGCAGAAATGTGGCCGTTAACAAAAACGCCGTAGAGACAGAATACGGTCGGTAGAGCTCGACCTTTTGAGAAGGTCTTTGCAGTAACAAGACTGGATAAAATAAGGAACCGAAGTGGTGTGGAAAGAGCTGGGGTTCAAAAACCATAACCAGAAGACTAGAAAATAAAGCTTTCAATGGTTTGGACATGTCCAGAGGATGCGAAATGATGGCCAAAACAAAATTATAAATTGGATACTGAAAGAAGACGTAGAAGAGGTAGGCCTGGTTTAACCTGGAGAATATATATATTATATATATATATATATATATATATATATATATATATAATATATATATATATATATATACGAAAGTTATGGCAGGAGAAGGATGAGAAGCAGGCGTCAATGGAGACCGAGAATTATGGAAATCGAAAACGGCAAACTCTAAGGGGTAGAAACCGTCGAAGAAGAAGAAGAACAAGAAGGTATTTGATTGTGTAAGGTTATGTTGCTGCTTGCCTTTGTTTGTTTTGTTAGTTGCAAAGTATCAGCAGTAAAGATAGAACTGGAACACTGTACACGATTTTATAACATGTGTTAATTAACTTTAATTGTATTAAGTATGAAGGGAATGGACTTTTTTTTGTAATTCCTCAAAATTTCATTCAAGGTGCCTCGAAAAAATATCTGATTTGGTACTCACCTTCTCTACAAATTTTTCCACGCGTTCTAGGAACGTGTGATCGCAGAGATAGAGAATGGTCGCAGTATTTTGAATAAAACGATATCTCAAATGTATATCGATATCTCAAATAAAAACGGTATCGTTATGCAATTATTTATCAATTTTGCATTTTTTTACTGCTGTAATGCTACATTTTCAGTTAGAATTGCTAAATCTACTGTCAACTGATTAGGTTTTGTTGATCATTTAGTGATTTGCCTCACGACGGAACAAATACATTGTGGAATCGTATCTGAAAAGTGGAATAAATTCTTAGTTAACGTTGCAAATTCTAAGGATGCCCAAAACATGTAATAAGTTGACAAATTAAGTTTTCTTTTTGTTAGCGTTATGTTGTTTCTTGCTGGAATATGAAAACAAATAACTGCTCCCCCTTCAGTCTCAGATTCACTCATTTGAAAATCAAGTTCAGACAATGCTTCTATATATAGTTTCAAAATGCAAATAGTTTTTTACAGAAACGCAATGAACTCAAATAATGACATTTGTTAATTCTGTCAAAGCGAGAAATAACATTCACGATGAAAATTGACAGCAATACTAGCATAACTGAAGCTTGCCTTAGAAAGGGAATGTCGATTATAGAAACAAGAGTAAAAAAGGTATCATGAGAATAAACGGTATTAAATATTTATATTGATTTATATGAACATACATCTAGGGGAAGGTGGTGTACCATTCTTTAACTCGTTAATTTTCGATTCGCGTGTTTTCGTATTTGAAATATTAATAATTATGTTTAGTCAAAGTTTAGCTGTTTATTTACTAAACATTTTTTATCGAATGCGAAATACTTATTTATGTATTTTTAATACAGAAAAATATTTATGACCAAGCTACATAACCCGTGCTGTACCGTGAACCACACAGTTTATAGCAAGATAAAATTCAATTGCAAATTTAACCGTAATCGATATATTACATTTTGGATCACAAGATATATAACGTGGTACAAGTTGCAAAAACTAGATGTTGATCAGAATAATGCAATTTCAATAGCTGTCTATTGACGTTTTACACTGCGTGAAACGATTTCGGTACCCCATTGCTATTATAGTTTTCTAGTATAGGTAGTAACAGTACCGCCCTCGGTGGCTCGTTGGTGAGCGCGCTCTTATTCCATGGCGCAGCCCTGGTTTCGAGTCCCGGCCGGGGTAAAATTATAACTGTGTGCGTTTCTTACAAATGTCCCAGTGTCTACAGGCCACTCTAAGGTTAAGATGACCAGAATATACGGTGGAGGGATGTCTCCGTGCTAACCACACGAACCCCTTATCCCATGGCCGAGAGACTGGGTCACTGCTAGTCGGCCACGGCCCGTATCGGGCTGTCCAGCCAAGAATAGGTAGTTACAGTATGTTGGCAGTAGATATCGTTTGTTTCCATTGCATGCTGTTTTTGAGATACACAGCGATAGATTTCGTTTAACAGAAAAAACTACCCCTACTATTGCATTTCATTCAAATCAATCTAAAAATACTTCTGGCATCAATATTAAGGAGAACCGGAAAATGTTCAGCTTAATCGGTGGAGTAGGCTTTGTGTTTATAGGACACACACATACGAACATTTTATACATATTCATATAAAAAGTATTGAATAATTGGACAGAATGAAAACTTATTGAGTGTAATGATTTTATTAAAGGTGTTGTAAGTTGAGTTGATCAAAGATACTACACAACGACTAAGGACACTTAGAGTAGATTCAAGGTACCACACTTGTTAATATTTCACAAAAATACAATCAGTAATTTTTCAGTTAGGCTTAAATCTGTTTTCAAATCATGCCTTTTCAGCTAAGATAATGCTTTAAATTACTGTACTATCATCAAATAACGAAAACAAAACGAGGCAGTAAGAAAAGGAAAATGAATAGAAACAAAATACTTACACTCAATATGTTTTTTATTTATACAAATCTATGCAACATTCATCAACTACAAGTTAGTTTATGTCTCGAGTGTCAAGCTACATTGGGGAGTTTTAAACTACCCCAACAGGTGAAGCGAAATCACAGTAGATCCATGGAATACATACTCGTCCATCCAAGTTAAACACTTTTCCCCCCACTTACTTCAAAGAAAAACAAACATTTCTTACTCATAAATTTCAATTCAAGTAATTGCCCTAGTGCGCATAAAAAGTAGTAGAATATCTATTATCCAAGATACTAAATTACAGTTATAAAAATTAATTATTGTTCACTTTTTATTCCTTTCCATAAAAGGAAAAATATCAACCTTCGTCTCCTTTCTCACATTGATGGTAAATACGTTCTTAAACAACTCTTACCATACAATTGAATGGAACATAATTGGATATCATTTACAAAAGAATATAAGAATTAAATACTATAAATTACTTCAAAAGGACTGTAACGCCGCCATAATATGTTTCCAGGAAACAAACCACAAAAACAATCAAATCCGTAAACTCAAGAGGCTACAACTGCTTTCAAACAAATCATTCAAACTTTCTTTATGACAGCGGAAGATTTTTCATCCTGATTAGTCTAATGAACTTAAAGCTAAATTTCCCAATGAAAACATTAAATTAAACACACAAACGTTACAAATATTTCATAACATTTTGACACAAATCCTGACAAAATTAATATTTTGCCAATATCTATCACCTCGTTGACATCTGTTTACCTCTCTAAAGATACTAGGTAGTGCAAGTCGTCTGTCGCGATATGGCATTCCGGCCCTCGCGACAAGCTGCCGTCGGCAAGTGACCAGATGTCATTTGCCGACGCCAGCGTTCCGAGGCGTTCCGGGATAAAGGTTCCGAGATAAAATGGCGAGGGCTTCGCACCTCGCCCCTGCGTCAACCTGCCGAAGCCAGCCGTCGTCACGCCACCCGCTCCCAAGACGTAGGGATCACTACGCGGGTGAGTGTAATAAACTTCTGTAAAGGGGTCCTCCCTCTCCCCATCAACTCGCGACATTGGTCTCAGGTCTGGGGTAGTTTTCAATGGCATCGAGTTTTGTCTGTTGGGGAGCAATCTTGCCCTTGCCAATTCGGTGACCGAGAAAGTCAATTTCGTCCAAGAAGAATTTACATTGCGAAGGTTTCAATGTTAATTTTGCTGCTCGTAAGCGCTCACAAATCTGTCGTAGTCCTTCAAGATGAGTCTGTTCGTCTGTGTTATGTTGAAAGATATCGTCACTGTAATAAAGAATATTTTCACGGATATCGCCGAATACTTTCTCGATTAATCGTTGAAAGGCTATCGGAACATTGCGGAGGCCAAAAGGTAATCGAGTGAAGCGATACGCACCCCGATGCGTCACGAAAGTGGTCAAATCCTTGGAGTCAGGATGTAAAGGGACTTGATAGAAACCAGAAAAGTAGTCCAAGGAGCTAAATATAGTGGAATTTTTTGGAAAATTTTGATGCTTAGTCACCTTATTAAGCGCTTTGTAATCGATGGCGAGGCCGAAATTCTAGAGGCTTCCATTCTTTCCGTTTCTTGCTCACCAGGAATAGGGGGCTTGCCCAAGCACTTTGATCCCAAGCACCCTTGATCAAATATCTCATCAATTATCGCATCGATCTTGACCCTATAAGCGGGCGGGCTCTATAAGGTGCCTTGGAAATCGGCTTTTCGGTTTCTACCTCGATGATGTGTTGAACGAGGTCGGTAACACCTAATTTTCGTCCAGCATGATAATGATTTTCTTCCTTTGAAGTTTGTAAATAGTATTTTACTGTTTCAAAGTGGAGAAACTGCCTTCTCCACTGCTAACGATCTATATATAATCTACACTATAATATCACTGCTTCAATTTTAACTCGTGGTGCTTGAAAATCACATACTTTCTCGCATTATATCTCACTGCATTTCAGACATTTCAGATAGTTTGCCTGCTTCATTTTTACCGTCCTTTTTACTATCCTTGAAGAAAACTTAGACTATTTTTTGACATTTTAAAATAAATTTCATCGACTTTAAGCCGAAAACTATTCGTTCTTTCAAAAAATTAAAGATAACTCATTAAAAATATATTTTTTTAAAAAGATTTCATTAAAACAATCTATCATCAATCTGCTAAGCTATTTTTTGCAATTATTATCGAAATTATAGAAAATGAGACCAGCATCACATATTTTGAAGTCTTTTGATAGGTATGAAAATAAAATTTAAAGGAAAAAATTGCAGCCGTTTTTTGAGAAAATAATCATTTAAATACATTCTTTCATATAAAATTATACAAAGACTACTCGTATTTTCCAAAAATTGTATTGTAACGGCTGAAATCGTGCGGGTCCGAGTTCTCGAAACCGCGCCTCAGCCTCTACCAATAAAAAAAATACGGATAGAGAACAACATTCCGAGAGCAATGAAGATGGACTACTCTTCTATGTCGCCGACTAATACATTTCTTGATCAGAAAATCAGCAGTTAACATAATTTTGGCTCGAGCTAGCCGTCAAGATTATCATCTCTATTTCACACATTTCATACGTGAAGGTGACCGGTGCGCTACGTAAGTACTTGTTTGCAAAGAGTAATATCACGCATGATTTATTTTTGCATCCGTCAAAACTCTTCTAGATGTACATAATTCTTAAATATAAATTATACTATAAAAAAACGTATAAATTTTTTGAGTTCACAATTAATATATTCGAATCAAAGTACACAGTGCCAGTCACGCTGCCTTTGGATGTTTCACGTATGGTACAGCAAGCTTTATAAATGCAAGGAAACTCATATTAATTGTTTTCTTCCTTTTTTACTTTGTGTCCTCTCAAATAAAATCCTGACTGCATGGTCTTGAAGGATAATCTACTAGCAAGGAACAAGGACATTATTTAGATCTGGGTGTTTTTCTGAAGTTCCGTCGAGAAGTGACCGCCTGCTGGGAGTAAGAGGCGTCGCGTCTGCCAAGAGCCGTAAGAGAAGAGAAATCCAGCCCCCACGCATCCGAGAAGTCGACTAAGGGAGACTGAGTAGACTAACGTGAGTCGAAAACGAACGACAGTTTATTATGTGGGTTTACCACGTCTCCAATAAACTAGAAGGTTAAATTACTTGAAATCGAGCAAAAGTTTGTTCAGGTTTTCCGACCGCCAGTCAATAAGGGAAATACGCACACGCTCGAGGTCAGCTTCACCTCAGAGAGGGGTGAATTTACAATCTCCGTTAGCTTGGAAAATTTACTGAGCTTGCATATATCTTTTATTAAAAGAAAAAATATGCTGAAATATTTTAAACTATAACAAATGCTGATCTATACATTAATACATGAAGAAAAAGCTTTTTTACACCCCTTTTTAAGCATATTGCTGGAGGGTGAAATTTGGAGGAGTTAAAGATTTTATGGAGAGGAAATGCAAAAAGCAAAACTGTGTATATAATGTTAAAAATATATTAAATAAAATAATACAGCGCGCGGATGCAACCCGAAACACATTATTATCGTAAATCGTATATTACTCAGAAATTATGCGCTTTAGAGTATTAAAACCCCTTTGTTGCATATATCAATTTCTATGCTCTAATCTACAAAATGAGACTTTTAGTCGATTCTAATTCTAAGCTTACCGTTTTAAGAGAAAAATGCTTCCCAATATATTTGCATTTATTAATATTTGCATATTATTAATTTTAGTAAGGATAATATTAGTAAGGATTATTGTTGTTGTTGTTGTTGTTGTTGTTGTTGTTGTTGTTGAGAAAACAAAGGGTACTGTGGACGATATGACTTCCAAATAAAACCGGGACCGGTTTCGCTTGTATTTCTCAGCCTTGCGAGAGGGGCCAGAAGCCCAGTGATTCCCTGTTTTAACAGGTAGGTCTTCACAAGTTTGCAGATTCCATTATGTGTTAGGTATTGATCATAGATATTACAGGGAATTGATGAAAACCCCGTACACTCTTGCAGATGATGCAATAGAACTAAATTTGAAAACAATATATCCAAAAATTATACAGTATACACTTTGACAAAAGAATTCAAATAGTAAAAAAGTAAGTCTGATGAATTATGGTTGAATTTCGACCATTGGGCGACCAATAGTTCTCTTAAATTGAGAAGATTATAATTTATGAATTGAGTATAAGTGAATGTTAATTTGAGGGATTTTATGTGAGTCACCTGAACTTGTACATTATAAGAATATTGCTTTCATGTTTGTTTGTTTTTAAATTTATTTCAGCGAATAAAATAGATTTATTTAAATGTAAATACGTGTTAGGTGAAGTACACATTATTATGAGTTTTGATATATTCTGGGCATTTTATCAAATCAGCATTTTATTTGAAAGGTGTATATTATTGGACTAGCTCATGATGTGCTTATTCTTTTCACTTTATTTTCTAAGCTTATGCAGTATAGATACATTTATGTAATGCTGTGCGAATTTGGGGCAGAAAAACTCTTATTGTAGGGCATTGGTAACGAAAAAGTGGATACAGTTGCTAATAACCAGAAAAAAGCTTTTCACACGTGATGTAGCCAGAATCTGTTTTTGAGTCACTAATACTGAAAAATCATTTGACGGTCAAAGGTCTGTCCGTCTGCCAACAATGTTAGCAGTTACACTATTCAGCCGATTTTCACCAAAATTGATATTCCCCAATCTTTCTGCCTGATGTCCTTTGAATTTGAAATCTGTATTTTAATTTTGAGACATTACATCATATATATTCATATGAGACATTTTAAAAAAATTTGGTACTGCATTTAAGATATGGCTTGAATATTTAAGAAAATGGTGCAGGTCCCATTTTCGTTGACATTCCTAATTTTTTGAAAATTGCAGAAGATCAATTTTTTAGGCGTCTTTCTACAACTAAAATATTGAAGATAGTTTTTTCCCTTAATGAAGTCTGTTCTATGAAGACAGATTTTGAAACAAAGTCCTGTACAATTTTCCGAAAATTGAGTAGTTTTCGGGTAATATTCGGTGAAATATAGTCAGTTTTAAATTTCTTTAAGCCTTTTCCTCAAATAAAGGAACCAAATTTATCGATTACAGTTTTATATCGGATAGCGTAAAGGACGCTTAAGAAAATTTGAAAGGTCTATGTTCTTTAAGAGCCATGTTTTTTCAAAAATTGCAATAACTCACTCTTTCCGGCGTCTTGCTACAACTCCAATTAGTATTAAGATATTTTTTATTAATGAAATATGTTCATAAAAAATAGATCTTCAAACATGGAAATGTTCAATTTTTCGAAAATATGACTAGTTTTTGCGAAATTTGTCATCAAACAAGACAATTTTAAAATTTTAAACAATTATTTTCTCATAAATGGCTCTTTAACTTTTTCACGTGTAAAGATAATGAATATAATATTCGTGCCATTTCGAGCATTCTGTATTTTCAAAATTTGAAAAAAATGCAAAATGGTAATTTTGAATGGTAATTTCTTGGGCTTCGTTTGAGACGGTGTCACGCCAATGGCAATGGAATTTGAAATCTGCTGAGACGCAGTCATTCAAATACTCAAAAGAAATATTACGTTTAGTATTATTTAAGTATTAAATCTATTTTAAATTACGTCTTAATTGAGTAAAATGTGGAAACTAATGGATCATTTTGCTTTGCATAATAAGGCGTGGGAATTGCAAATAATTCGTAAAAACGAGTAATTTATAAAAACAAGTAATTAATAAACGCGAGTAATTTTGATGAATGTAGCAATATTATATTTAATTAATTATTTTTTCTATTCATGTGCATTTTGTTTCAAACTGTATTAAGAATGCTGATTTGCAAAACGTGTAGGTATTACGAATCAGCGACCATTGTTGCTTGTAGCAACCTATTGTTGCAACGCCGCACTGATAAAAGAAGCAATAGTGACTCTGCCGTTGGTTCGCATTAATATAATCTAATATTTTATTTATGGCTAAAATATGCATCGCGCGTCGTTGATACGCTTACGTAGAACGTGAATACATTGGATTCAATGGCAGAAAGATATTTTCGTTTAGAGATCTGGATTTTAAAAAGTAAATAATTTTTTCACCCTTCGTTTATTTAAGAATTTTTCACAAGGTAGTTGAAATGTAAGACAGTAATTGCCATATTATAACAATACGAAACCGTTAACAATATCGCAAAAAAGATATACCGTGCACCACTAGTTGAAGTATCATACAATTGAATTATACTACTTATAATATATTGAGAATTCTTTACCATAACGGTGCTAGATACTTTATAATTTCTAATCGAAAGATGTATCCAAACACAGATCACTCTCGATCAACAAAAATAGTTTGCGTTTCTGTAGTTGGTGAAATTCACAACTTTATTAAATAGCACTTGTCAGGGCTCATTAGTATTCGGGTCCTCGTAGAGCTACAACAAAGAAAAAGTGTAGGAAGTGATGGTACATGAACTTATTTCAAGATTTCCCTTTGAGGAACAGCTTTAGATAACTAGTTGTACTACAAGAGCACATACTTTCTCGCATTGCTTCTAAACTTGCAATTTTCGCTATTCAGAGAGTTCAATAAAAATAACAACTGCGTAATTCCTTTCACCGTTCTATCCGTGGAAAAAACTGAAGAAAATATTTGAAGTGACTTCTTATAAATTCCATTAATTTCGAGCACAAATTACGCGAAAACTACCCAATCTTTACAAAAAATGTACACGATATTTTTTAAAGGGCCAATTTTTTTAGAACAGATTCTGTTTCAGACCACCATTCAGTTTTGAAGGTTTCGTTTACCTCTTGCAATTTCCGAAAAAACTGAGTTCGCCGGATCTTTTCCGAACACTAACTTTTTACCGCTTTCTGATAGATGAATGACGATGTTTTTAAAAAAGAGCCGTTTTTGAGAAAGTAAATACTGAAAATTGGCTATAATTCACGCAAACATTACGCGAAAACAGCTTATATTTTCGAGTAATTGTACATGATTTTATTTCAAAGTCGGTATTAAAAGAACAGATTTTATTAACGAAAAAATCTATCTTGAATATTGTAGTTGTAGGATGACGAAATTTTCAAAAAATCAGAGATTCCAATGAAACTGAGACCTGCGCAATTTTCTTAAACATTCTTAAAGCTATCAGAGGACAAAGAGTAATCAGACATTTTGAAGCTATTGTTGCGAATTTTTGGAAATTGTTGTTGAAGATTCATGTGACGTATCCCAAATTAAAATACGTTTCAAAGTCGAAAAGCCTCGAGTGATGAATATCAATTTTGGAGAAAATCGGCTGAATGGTTTAGGCGCTAGTTTTGACAACAGACAGACGTAGAGTCGAAGAGACAGACGGACAGACAGGCGGACGGATAGACAGGCTGGCGAATATGAGGACGGACGGACGTTTTGTCGTCAGTATATTTCTTGGAATTAAGGTCCCTTAATATATACATTCTGACTGAGAGCAAGAGCGAGCGAAAAGGATAGAGAGCGACAGAGAGAACGAAAGAGAGCGAGCAAAAGAGCGATAGCGAGGGGGCGAGCGAGACACACACACACGGCTCCCCGACTGTCATGAGAATAATATTTTGTATAGTGGAGCTTTCGGAGAATGCCACTGGAGCAGATGCCATGCCATAGCTCACGTCGGAGTGAACCTCGTATATTAGTAATTGTTAGCAGTCCCCGTAGAATCGTCACTGCCGCATTTAGTGCGATTTTTCTTTCAAATTTACTTGACGAAGTAGGAATATTAATACTTACATGAGTAGCGTAGAATTAATGATTTCCATTGGTTTCATCGTGCATCGAAATTCACATTTTCATTGTAATTAGAGACTGTGAGTATACTACGAGTAGGTACAATGTTCATGATAGATATATAACTGAATTATCCTGTTGAACATTGCTAAGCATCAGCGTTCCAGTTAATTATGACTTTATGTTAGCTAAGTACCTACAGATAACATCGTCCCTTGTGACTGCAAAATAATTCTCAAGTGGGTCTGCAACGGTTCGCTTGCGTTGCGTTCGTGCAGTGTTTTGTCTGGCGTCCGGCCGCCGTCACTGTTGTCCGTGGCTGTTGTTCTAGCGCTCCGATAGAGAGCAGTTTTCCCAAAGAGCGCTGCTCCATACGAACTTTTGGGCCTTGAAATCGTACATAATCATTCGGGTCCTGCCCGTTTCGAAAAGAACACATCGACTCTGAAATCACATTAAATCGTTTGGCAGTGGTTCAATAAACTCTACTCGGCCTTATTGAAAGTTCAATGGTGACACTTCCATGCGTGGACAACATTTACAAAAGAACGAGAACTTCAAACGGTCTCCAACACCACAAACAATTCATGTGAAAACAATAGTATATATTTGTGGATATATGGCAACATCATACAAATAATCTACAAGAAAAATGCGAGGAACTCGCTCTTCAGCTCCCAACAAAATTTACAATAAAGTGTACAGAAAAATGTCTCTAAACAGGAATCGGTCGGGACAGAAAAAAGTCGGTTCAGGGAAGTTTTCATTTTATGCATGGTTGACTATTTTATGGCACTTGTAATATCGATATTTCCGTCCTGAAACTAGTAAATTACGTGACTTAATTACGAGTATAATTAACATTAACGTATTAATGGTTATTTATTGGTGGATGAAAACCAATAAACGAATATTAAACATTCTTCATTGTCAGCTTCTGATTTTCTTTTGCTTCTATATATTTGACTTTTGTATCTAAGCTTAGAGTTTTATGGTTTTTTCAGTCATTGTTAAACTGGTTTTGAAACTGAAAAAAATACACACTACCTCATGACCTAATGGCTGCAATCGGATTGCTTGCTGACTCTTCAAAGTAAAATGCGTCACAGCCCATAATATACTATGACTATACGCATGGCCTTGAGCAGTGTGTCTCTGTCGAGGGGGTCATTTCACGGTGAAGGGATTATTTCTCTGGGCAGGGAGATGCGTGAGTAGAGGCAATGCCAAACACTTTCCCGCACTCAGAGAGTCAGTAAGAAGAGAATCCCCGTATGGTCCACAAATGAACCTGAAATAGGGTCGAATTTTATGCTGAGATCTGAAGCCCTCGCTGCAGCCACGACTAAATCGCGTGTCACTAAGGTAGAGAGTTTGAAACAGACTTGCAGATGCATTCTTTTCATTAAGAATATCTGATGTCTCTCTGCCAATTTACAGAAATTCCGCTTTATAAAAGATGTTTCACTCTGTAGGACATGCAAAACCGTTACTTTTCCGCGTGGCACAGATTCCGTTTTATGCTATGTAAAATGCCATTTAACTTCACAGGCCACAGAAATTTTCCGGTTAAAGCAGATTTTCGCCTTTTACAGGTTCTATTTAGACAGATTTGACTGTATAACTCAGGTGAAGAGCATATGCAGAAGATTTTTTCTACACATGGATCGAAATGCAGGAACGTGATGATATTCAAGTGTATGAATCAGTTTTCAATTAACGTTAAGTTTTGCATCGTTTTTGCCTCAAATGTTTTACTATTAATTGCTGTTACCATGAACAATATTTTCATGCATACACGTACAAAGACGGAGCGAAGCGGTTTTAAATCTACGAAAAGTTTTTGTCTTTTAATATTAGTATTCCCGTAATTTTAAGTCAAATCGTGACGATTTTGCAAATATTTCTAAAGCAGATTTTGTCATAAACGTCTCGAAATGCTTATATATATACATATATATGTGTGTGTGTGTGTGTGTGTGTGTATAATTGGAAAAGTTAAGTGTATTTATTAATGCGAAAGATCGGAGAATATCTATTTTCGAAAAAAGCATGTAGACGTTTATTACCTGATGTTTCTTTCTTTCTCTCTTTCGTTATTGATTAGGGATCAGAAACAGATAATATAACATTGTGACGTACGGGAAAGAACAATCTGTAGTCCAGATCGTGTGATAAGACTATTTGATGAAGAGAGGTCTCAATAATCATATAGAATTAGATTCATATTAGATTCAAGAATTAGATTCAAAAGAATGGTCATCATTTCTCACGATCTTTAGTGATCCCAAGAGAAATTCGATGCTGTTTTGTCTCAGCAGAAGTTCACTCCTTAGTTGATTATTTTGTGCGATGCGAGCTTCTTGTGGTTTCAGATAAATAAATTCCTGGAATTCACTCAGGAAAGGAATTACACCTTGGCTGGCAATAAAGATAAAAATGAATGCAGAAATAGAAGGTTAGTCCATTGAGACAGCAAACAGAGTGGGACAACAACACCGAATGAAGGACGGTGATGGAGGTTGTCCCTGGAGGTTTGGAGGTTTTTTAACCCACTCTTTACTTCTTCCTCTTGCTTTCTCGCATGTTTTGCTTCTGTTCTTTGTCACGTCTCCTATTATTGATCTCCCTACCTTTCCTCGCCTTATAAATGCGCCTGCTATTCGTTTAAGGGAAGCTCATCCCTCTGTGCACTCGCCGGTACTTCCTCCTCGTCGACATTCCCCTGTGACGGGGACCAGTTCGGGACGATCACGGCTCCCCTTCCAGCCCACCCCCCGCCCCTCCCGGCGCACCTCCGCCGCATGCCTGATTAGCCGCGGGGCGGCCGCGCCTAATTCGAAAGCAGTACGCACCGACACGCGGCGGTATTGATGGATTAAACGAGACTACAACAACCAGGAGATTAATAATTTTCAGAGCCATTTTTCTTCTCATTTGCCCAAGCTCCCGCATCTGCGTGTCCGCAGCGTCCCTCGCCGCATTGTGTGTAGTTAACGCATTAACAAACTTCCTAGGTTTAACGATAAGAAGCTTATATCACATCACACACATGATGTGTATGAAGTCAAACGCCGGACGATTTCAACGGCAGTTCCCTTTTGGTTTCGAAAACCAATAATACGGAACAGAAAGCAATGCATATTCACAGAACGGAGCTCCGGCAGGAATTAAACGTTGTGCACTTAAATTGCTTATGGCGAGTCATGAAAAATAATTTTTGTTCGAAAGAAATCGCAAGCGTCAGGACATTTGATCCGGTTTTATTGCCGAGGATCGAGAGCACGAAACATCGATCTAAACGGTTTTATCACTTTTCCTGCTGGCCACATATTACACAATTTCTGAAAATTCATGGTCGTTTGGGTCTTCCTTCCTCACCGTCATTTTCTGTAATGTAACCGTAGCGAGCGCTCTGACGGGCTCATCAACGCAACACACCCACAACTTCAGGTTCTAAATTCAATGCGATATATCATACAAGAGAAAACCTACTTTTCACTTATGGCAGCGTATCACACTAGACGCACCAGAAAAGAAAATACTGTTGCTACAACAGCACATGCTTTCTCGTATTATTTCTATCTTTTGCAATTTGCGAACGTTCAGAAAGTTCAACGAAAATGAGTGCTACTCGTGTTACTATTTTATAAATTTATAGATAACTATTTTATAAATTACATTAATTCAAAGAAAAATTACGTAAAAACTACTAGTTTTCAAACAGTTGCACATGACCTCTCTTAAAGATTTAATTTTGAAGAACAGATTTCATTTTTAGGGGCAATGGAATCCCCTATCCTGGCAATGTTAAATGTTCAAGTCCTTTTCTCATAATGCATTAAAGATAGGGTTTTGAAATTTGTACTGGTTGCAGATATGTCACTCATAATAAAGCTGAAATAACGATTGTGAAAAAATATTTACTATTTTTGTAGATAAAAATATTTTCTCATAATGAAATTTTTGTATCGTTTTCTAGTAAATAAAATTGTGTAGAATGGATAATACTGAGGTAACCTGAAAAACATTGTTTTGGTAAACGTAGGAGCCCTTTATCAATAACTCCTGTAATTTTCAGTTTTCTACCATAAATGCAAGCTGGTAAAAGGTCAATTTAGTATCAAAAATATCAACGTTCGGGCTTTAAAGATGCAATCCTCAAAACACGCCACACAGTGGATGATTTCCAGAATCTAGCAATATTTAAATCAAAAATGCATTTGCTCGAAACGAATGAAAACCTACGTGGGCGGGTTCCTTATAGTCGTACCAGGACTGTACCCATAAGTCCATTATTCATTTGTCAGAAGAACGGGGGATTTGTTCAGCGAGCGCTTCCAAGCCGCGCGTGCAGCCGCTCCTCAGTCCTGTTTGTTGCGGTTGGAGTCGTTACCTACAGCCACGGCATTGTTAAGGATAACTTCGAGATGCTCAAGACATGTATGTTCTTTACAGTGCACCAACGTTTAATAGAAAATTTAACATTTTTGATTGTATTTTATATGTAGAATTATCACCATGTGAGAGTTTGAGACAGGTTTCCTAGTGATCGGAAATTTAAACCGAGTTATCTTGATTGTCAGCAATTGCTGAGAATGTTCTTTGGACGATCATCTTCTCAAAACCATGTGAAACAAAATGGTGGAAAACATTCTTGCCCGAATTTGCCTCATTCTGAAAAAAAATTCAGATGCTTGTACAGTTACTCGAAGGGAGCTGTTAGAGCTCTTGAGTGAGGGTGAACTTTCTTATGCATCAGATTAACGGAATAGAAACATGCTATTGCAGTAGGTTTCCCGTAAGTTTCTTGGAAGTATTCCAGTGGCCATTTCCTTCCATAAGTGAGAAGACACGGAGATTCACCAGGCAAATTGCTGACAAATACTTGAAGGAAGGCGTGTAACAGAATGGTAGACAAATTTGCGGCAAGGAACCCAACGCGACTCGACGACGCAATGGTGAGAGTCAAGGAAGAAGCACGGAAAACGACGAAAGACAAACCTGAAAATGAATTCTCTTCGTGTGAGAACAAAAAGGCATAAGTACGCGAGATTTTACAGACCCATTAAATTCAAATTTGTGAAGGTAACACCACATAGAACAAATGCAGAAATAGCTCGTTTAGACGAAAACATTAACAACCTTCAAGCAACAAAATTGAATATGGGGGTGCAGATATCTCTGTATATCACAAATTGTTGAAATCTATAAGGAAAAACTGTGTAATTCACTTATCTTAAAGCCACCTCTCCAAAGTGCTTTATTTGTAATGAATTTCCATGACAAGTGAACAATCTAAAACAAATTGTTAAAAAACCTTGCAGGACAGTGGGCCGGGCGGAGGCCTGACAGAAATTTTCTCAAAGTGGCATCAAATCTTTGGATTAAACTTTGTCTTGTGAAAACGTTAAAGTCGTTTTATGGTGCTGGTCTCATTTTCGTTAAAATTCCTAATTTTACAAAATTTGAATAATTTATTATGGTGTGTTTCTACAACTACAATATGTAAGATAGAGATCTTAATATTGTATAATTCTCTGAATGATATCTGATATTATAAAGACAGACTTTCAAATAGATATTTAATTAGAGTCATGTACAATGTTTCGAAAATATTATTTTTTTCGCCTAATTTTACGAGAAAAGTAGCGGAAATTTAAACAAATACTCGTTTCTCAAAAACGGCTCGAATTTGTGTGTATAAATTGTCTCCTCGTATGTACGAAACACCGATCTAAAGAGTGATGCTAGGTCCATTTCCGGTTAATGTTCGAAATGTTTACTTTTCGTAATTTTCGAAACTTTCTGAAAGTTGACATTTCAAAACGACTAAATTGCAGATAAGATTTTTGCCTCAAAAAGTTTTAAAAAACAGCTTTATATATAAGATGATGTACAATTTTTTTTTATAAAATGAATAGTTTTCACGTAATGTCTGTTTAAAATTATTGCAATTGATAAAAAAACATATTCTCACGTACTACTCCATTTTTTCTTCAAAAGGTTTCCACGGATAAAACAAAGGATTCTTAAAAGAATGGCACATGTCTCATTTTTGTTGAACTCCATCAAATTTCAAAAATTGTATGTAGGAAATAATGATACAGACAATTATATTTTTCAGCGTCGGCTAAAATGAGTACGTCAGAGTTGTTGTATTGATGACGCGATAAAATGTACGGCCTGATACCTCCCTGAACCTCAACCTGATACCTCCCTGTCGGCAGAGGAAAGAACAGCTGAAAACACTTTTGCAGGTTCATGTAGTATAAGCCGCGCTGCGGAGCCGTTAATAATCGTGAGAGAAAGTATGTGCTCTTTAATATCATTAGTTTTTGTAACTTCTTTGATGTACATGACTTTCACAGAAAAGAAATTGAATGTCAATGTGGGAATGAAGTTTTTGTACTTCAATATTTAAGCTGTGTAGTAACAGCTCTAGCAGTAAAATTTTTAATAAGGACGTGCAGTTGTTTTTATGTTAGAACATCATCTAAAGTTTATTTTCGACACGAAGATTTGATTATTTTAGGAACCCTATGATGCGAGTTAGCTTTTGCATCAATAAAAGCGATTCTTCCCAAAATAGCTTACGGCACTGCCTGGTGAAGAGTTGGGGCCTTTCGACCAGAATTTTGCCTGAGATCTGAATAATCTACCTTCGGGGCACACTTCCTTGTGACCGTAAGTACCAGAGTTAGCTATGAAGCCACAACGTCAGAACTTTCACCCCAAGAATGTTCATATTTATATTCAATTAATCCTCTGTGTTATACTACGGCTCATATACTCGAAACTAGCGTGACAATCCGCTATAAAAATGTCTCTCGTAAAGCCGAATTATTTAGATCCAATTATGAAGCAGAAGATAAAGTAAGTGGAAGCTTTTACTGTCTCCAGATCGTCTTAGTTGTCAAGAGAAACTAATTTTCAAGAACCCAAGTCCTCTAAAAATCTGGAAAGGAGTGGAAAGTGAGTGCCGTGAACAATCATAACAACCATAATTTGTAATTTAACGGCATATTTAGCAAATGCTGGACCGACGCCGATGCAGATATTTATGGACCATCTATACAAAATGGAAATAAAACGCTCTAAATCACAATTATAAAGCATTTATGTAAGAATGGCACAGGAGAATGACGCCTTGCCTGCTTTTTAGTCTTTTCTTCCCACCTCTTTTAAATAATACTGCTTTTTTAACAACTTGAACAGTATCTGTGATCTTTTAAATCATTGATACCACCGCAGTTAATGTGTGCAGTCATCGTTTCTCATTCCCTTGTCATACAATAGAGAGTTTTTCACAAAGTAATCACAGGGACTTTTCCTGATTGCTGTTGGTTTATTTTCTAGTGTTCAAAAACGCGGGATCAATCGAAAACACTTGTAAAATTGTACCTTTTTCTCAAAATCAAGATGTATTTTACTAGTGGCCTGTCGCAATAAAAGCTGCTCGGCTATTGAGCAAGATATTAGAAATTATAATAAAGCAGATGAAAGAAATTAAATTTAAACCGCAGCATTTGGTAGACGTTACGACAATCAGATTCGAATGTTTGCAATAATAAGGGTTTTAAATATGTCACTGTGATTGTTTTGTTGAAGTATTCCATGTTCTGTTTTTGCAATCATTTAGAATATGCTGGATCATTGAAATTTGTTCAAGTATCAAATGAAATTGTATATAAATCCCATATCTTGCTATTTGGAATGCATGGTTTCGAGGTTGAACTTCGCTTGCCAAAGTGACAGCAGCTTTAAATTATCACCGAAATAAATTACTTTTCCAACCACTGGAACATTTCTTACACTTTTTTCTTCATTTGCCATTCAATAAACGAGCTATACAATCTAGTTACATCGGGGAATGATGAGTTAGAGAAGAAATATTTTTTTTTAACCCACCATTACTCGCGCACATTTTTGTAACGCGATTACTCGCGTAGTAGATTTTATCTAATAACTGTTTATGTTGTATTTATTGTTTTATATGAATCCGCTTCGATGGGTAATATATCGAGATATTAGTTATTGCGTTCTATAACTTTTGTAGATGTAAAAATGCAAAAAGATGTCTTGTAGGCTTATAATTTTTGTTTATAATTAGCACACGAATCACAGTCATGAAGTGAAGTATTATGAAAAAGCAAATTTATTTAAGAAAGGGAAATCACAGAATACAGTTAATGCAATAAACAATACAATTATACCACATTGAAACAGATAGGAACATTTATGAACTAAAATAAACGCCCTCAGCACTATCTTCATTGCAAAGAAAAGTCTTTCTTGTGTGTTCTTTTCAGAAGGGTGTGGAGCAAATAGAATAACAATCGTGCGTGAACCTAGATTACCTCTTCGGACAAGAAGCGCATTTTTTCCCTCGGTTGCTCCCTGACAAATTTTTACTCGAAAAAGAAAACAAAACTAATTAACAGAAACTACAGCGAATGGATGGTGGACGATATTCTTCCTAAACTATGAATCTTACCTTCGATTTAAGGTATAAAAATACGATCAAGACGAGATACTTAGTATTTCTAATTTTCACGCAAGTATTCAAGAGATAAAAGAAAGCGAATAACAGTCAGAAGAGCGGGTGTGATAACCGTATTGAAATATAGAGAGGTTGCTCGCGAATGTACAAATATCAAACGCGACGCGCCGTGATAATCAGCGCCCTCTCATATTGCTTCCCTTCGCACAACTGATAAGATCGATGAACGGATGCAGGAACGATGAACGGAGTTGAATTGTGCGGGAAGACATAGCTCGAGCGTTACCTCCGTGTGTTCAAAGAAGTCTATGTTATTTAAATAAATAGAGAATTGCTATGTTTTTCTAACAGCGCCAGTGACGATGAGAAAATTCACTTCTCAGGGTGAGAAGACAAGAATACGGCGTGAGGATGTCTACGTATTAACCACACGTACCCCTTAACCCATGGTCGAAGGCAGGGTCGTCGCCGGTAGTCTTGAGCCCGTTCACAGGCTGTCGCGCCCGTGTACATACACACATACTTACATACTGAAATTTCTGGAAACCTGGATAGCGAGGTCACTCGTGTACGGCATATAGCGCGCGAATTCTTGCATGACGCGAGTTCTTATTTCATTAATTCGCGCACCTTACGAAATATTTTTGACCGTGAATTTTGTTTTCGGCAATAATATTGACTTTTGACTTATGACAAAGAGTTTGTCAGAGTCATCGTCACGTGCTGCGATAATACAATGCCATCCGTGTAACAATCTTCATTGCAGTATTTCTCGTCTTCAAGTTTTCATACATATCAGTCATTACTTATTATATTCTTCTGATAAACAGTAGACAGCTCAATAAACTTTCCGGTTGATTTATAAGTGTTTCTTTCAAACTCTCTAGATCAAATTCGACTACAATAAACAAATGACAAAAAATGATGTATTGTGGTTTATACTGAATGATACTGAGAAGGGATTCATGATGCAGTAAAGTTTGTCCTAGAGCCTGTCAAAGAACGTCACAATGCAGTTATAATAATAATAATAATAATAATAATAATAATAATAATGATAATAATAATAATAATATAAACAGAAGTTGTCAGGGAATAGAGAGAGCGGATATTAGACCGCCTCTAGATTCAAAGAAGCCGAGAAATGAGCATCTTAGAGGAAGTGCAGACCCTGTGCTGCTCTTTGCGGGCGACGAGTGTGGGAGGCTGCCTGTGCCTGGTTGCGGGCGCGCGTGTGATGAAAATCGTGATATGTGATGCATTCAGTGAGGTAATGGCCGAGGCGACGTACCCCCCCCAACTGTGTCTACTCCTATTTTTTATGAAGGTAGATCTAATGTGCTGTAAAAAAAGCTAGTTATATATAATAGGCTGGATACTAGAATACGTTTAGACCAACAATTACTACCCAGTGACCTGCTAGAAACGCGCTAGGACGAGTACAGACCATGCCACCACGCTTAAGTACCCGCGGGTAATAAACCTGCTAAAGCACAATAAATGTGGCTTAAAGGCATTAGTGAATATATTTAACAGATTAAGCGCATCACATACGTCGATTAAAGATATTGACTTAAGAGATACACCCCAAAATTACTGAAATATTAATTTTCGTATAGTATCACATATTCGCTTGAAATGTGACCGCCATTAAAGCCATGCAAGGAAGCGTCCCCCGAAAGCCGCCATTGCAGCACGACGAAGATAGCGTTGTCTCCCCACCAAGCGCCCCGGCAGCTAACGTGCTCAAACACCGCCATACAAACAAACACTACCACAGCGTCCCTAGAGAAGGAACCGGAGAACACTTACCCCAAAGAGTTAACAAAACTCCCAAAATTACCCACAGAACACAGACCTATACCCCATAATTACAGCAAGACACTTCATGAGCTACATAGTACACTCTTACAGAGACGTTCAACACGTGGACACTGTGGCGCAGTTGGCAAAGGCATAGGCATGGCGCCCGTAAGGTGACTGGCTCGGTGGTAGTTTTTGAAATTCACAGAGCGTGTCACTCAACCAATGCGCCAGCGAACAAGCCCGATAGAGGTAGTCAAATGACGCCACACTTCGAGCTCTAATAACCTTATACCCTTAGGAGCTCATGTTCCAGCCACGTAATAATAGACGAGTCGTTAGACCGGAGCTGTTCAAGTTGGTGGCCATCTTTGAAGAGCGTTGAGCGAGCAACACCAGCGCTGTGAGTGGCAAAACGCCGCCACATCCCTCATTCGACTGCAGCACCCCGAGGAGCAAACCAGCGAAAGTATAGTGCGAGCTGATGGACCCGCGCTCCTTATACAACTGATACTACTTAGCTACGTCTGTATAGGGAATGAAGCAAGTATAGGAGAGTAGATAAGACGACCCGCGCTTCTCAAATGCAACTAAGCTATTTAGCTACCATAGACACGCACCGCCTCGGCCACGTAAGAGGAAAATGGAAATGAAAGACGTCACATGCACGCGACCTTGTGACCAAGTAACCAGAACGCCCCACACTGCTGTTGGCCCGCCGACGCCACCAACCACTATCCCTGCCGCCCCGCCCCCTCACGTCAGGCCCGCACCACCGCACGAGACAGAAGAAAGTGCAGAGCCTACAGTGGGACCCAGTGGCCGGCAACGGGCCACAATCACGCTAAATATACAAAGTTATATTTTTGCATGTGCTAAACGCGATAAGCGCGCCATCTATTAATAACAACGGCGAGAAGCTAGGAAATTAATAGCAACTTTCTTTAGGGCTGGTAATAGTAGAATCGTGTACAATAGCTGGTAGCGACGCCCGACAAAACAAGAGAGAACCTATTGCCAGTAGAGAAATAAAGATATCCGAAGTATGGTGGTGCCTCCCAAAAAAACAGAAAATTATAGATAAATACACCGACCACAGACACCGACGCAAACAATCTAAATGAAATAATGAAAACCTTAACACATTGGTCAACAGCGTGGCAAACGTAACCTTGCAAAACCAAACTCTACATAAAAAAATAGTAAAGTTAAATGGATTTAAAAAAGAAGTCCTATTGGACTAAAGAAAGAGAAACTCTGATTCGCAGAATAGAGTCTGGAAACAGACGAAGTGAGAACAAAGAGCGCCTCAAAACTTCACAGTGAAAACTGACAAACAAAAACCTGCGAACTACAGTAGAAGAGTTTCTTAAAACGGAATTACGAGACGATAATCCAATAACCAAAGTTTACATAATTGGTAAACCAAACAGTGACTTTATATTGGTGAAAATGTGTGACGCCAAGGGTGAAGACACCGTAACGAAGAACGAAGCAAGGTTGAAAGATACTCCACTCTACATCAATAATGACAATACTCTTCACCAGAGAAGCGAGAAATCCACAAAATCGCAAAAGAAGAAGAGCAAAATGGAATACAGCCATCCTGACCTTCAAGAAAATGAAAATAAACGACGTACAGTACATCTGCAAAGGACGAGGGCTTATCCAAAGCATTCAAACTCGCGAGATATCAACAGCTTCGCTAGCGTCGGCGATCCACGTCCACGGCAATGCAGCCAACACGACGAGCTACATGGCAGCTTTCGAGAGCAACAGCATCAGCGACGGTGACCTACGACGTCTGTTCAGCCAACACAAACAACCAAACTGGACAAGCAAATGCTTCCCACGAATTAAACATAGGCACAAATGCAATAGATAATATATCACATTTAAACGTAAATAACCCAAACATTGCAATTATGTTAAATTTGTCTTTTTGGATATAAATTACCTGTTGATTGACTAAAAAGCTACATTGCATGTAGCGATGTTATTAGTTTATGTGAAACATGGTCAACTGCAGAAACACTCACTTTACCAACACATTTAAATAAATTTAAGTGTCTTGTATATCCAGCGAGTAAAGAAAAGTCATTAGAAAGTGCGAGCGGAGGGTTAATACTGCTAAACAACAGTGATAATGAAAAGCAAGTTTTATTTTTAGATTGTAATCAAAGCTGGATAATTATGAAATGTATAATGTGTGAATGCGAAATTGTTCTTATTAATGTATATCTACGTGCCAAATACCATGTCACGCGATGAGTCACTCCTAGACACAATCGCGAATTTTAAAATAAACAACAATCTCCCATTCATTATAGGTGGGGGTTTTAACGCGAGAATGTGTCCTGTCAACCAAATTGAATACGAATTAACTCAAAATGCCTTTATTTCAAGCACAAGAGAAACTTTAGATAACACCCGGAACTTACGGAACTTGTTGAGGGTCTGGACGAGTTTGGATTCAAATTGCTAAAAGGACGAACGCGAACGGTAGAATCACTTTTTGCTGTAACAGCGGTTGCTCTCTGCTGGATTTGGTATGGATGAACCTGAATCACGTAAAACTGATCAAAGATTAGGAACACAGTACTCGCCTGACCGCTGTGGTGTGCGGATCGTGCCCGCAGCTCCATAGTGTCTTACCTTGCTCG
>BOPP01000242.1:710632-722736 GCA_017312745.1 Gryllus bimaculatus
CAACATCATATTTACTTATTATTTTGTAAAAAATAGATTGTAAATTTTTTGTTATAAATAAAAAAAAAGATTAGGATATCTGCACCATGGGAACTTCAGATCATCTTCTTGTCAGAATTACACTGTGCTTAAACACCGAGGCAACAGAAAGAGCAAACAGTAATCCATAAAATTCAAAAACCGTCTTGAAGTGGAACATGAACAATATAAATAAATACACGACTATATTTCAAAGTAAAAGCGGCCCATTGCCGAATGACCCCAGCGAATTAAGCACGTTCCTGAAACCGAATATATGATATGCAGGAGAGCAATCGAATATGAGTATTGTAGTTAATAAGCTAACCCTAAAAATAAAATGTGACGAACCTTGGTTTGACAGCGCCTGCAGAAAAGTTAGAAAAATTACAAAACAGAAACACAAAATGTGGTTCAAAAACAAACATGGGAATGAGCGAAGAAAAGAATCGCTAAAATCTAGTTTTTTCAAGTCGAGAAAAGAGTATTCAGATTTGATCCGAGAAAGAAGGAAACAGCACGTGATAAAAATACAAATATCGCTATCAAATAGTAGAGACCCGCAATCATTCTGGTAAGAAGTAAATCGCCTTAAACCCAAAAAACGCTCGCAATCAGACTTGAAGAATGGTGGACATGTTATGACAAAATATTTCCAGAACTGGGATTCGATAACTCAAAAATGTCACACATCCGTACTTAGACAAGGAAATATAATATAATGAAGTGTTTAAACTTTTGAAATAAACAAAAAGCAACAAGTCTCCTGGATTGGATGGAATTACACATGAATTCATAAATTATCTACCTGCTAGTTCGATAAGACAAATGACGAAACTATTCAACTTTGTATTGATGCCAGAAGAACTTTTATCGGACTCGGATCGGATGGGACGGGATCGACGGGATCGAATTTATTGCAAAGAGGCCAAATAATTGTTATCAAAGTTACGGCATAATCTCTGAAGCACAATGTGAATTCAGAACTCAACGATCATGTGATGACAATATTTTCTGTCTGAACGCAAAGATCTCAATAAACCTATCAAAATCGGGAGGCAAACTTTACGATGCGTTCATGGACTTCAGAATCGCGTTTTACTCTGTAGTGCACACCATTCTATGGAGAGAACTATATGAGGCAGGTATTAGTACCAAAATACTTAGGGTCGTAGAAGAGATGATGATGAGAGTATAAGCTAAGATGAGAAAATGAATCATCAGAAGACGGAAGAAATATATTTAATGCAAGACGTTTTGCAAGGCGACTCTCTACGCCTGATTCTATTTTTCACACTGCTATACATTACTAAGTTCTTTATACAAACCGGACTTGAGAAAGAAGGAAAGGAGAAAATCGAAATGCTAATTTCTGTTGATGATATAATAATTATTTCAGACAATATCATCGATGTGCAATATAAAATGAGCACTCTCGCCAGGTATTGTAATATAATCCATCTGGACGTCAACGAGAAGGAAACGCAACTGCTTATCTAGGGAGGTAGATAGAAAAAACAAGACCACTTAAAAACAGAGAACACGTTATAAGTTAATTCATATACATATTTAGGGGTAACATTTACTAGCTCAGGGTAATTCAGCACAGCTGCAGACGAGTTCCTGTCCAAAGCTAGAATTGCCATGGGATCCCTTTGGAAGATATTAATTGCTGGAAAATTTTCAGATTAGCAATTTAGACTAGAATTATTCAATTCCGCGGTGAACTCTGTCTTCCTGTACGCTTCATCCATTTCGGGACGGCGGCACCTAGAAGTAGCAGACAAACTTCAAGCAGGCTTTTTTAAATTACTGTTAGGACAGTTGAAATGACAGTTGAAAAATATGTGATTAGAATGAAGACAGATTCGGCCCCATTGCGTGCCCAAATTCTGAAGAGAGCAATGCTGAATTTTACTAAATTGATGAAAATGCCTGAAAGTAGGTTCCCAAAACGATGCTACATACTATTAAACAACATTTGCAATACATCCAAAAGTGCTCACAACTGCAAATACAATTGAATAACTATTTCGAAAATCAATTTTGAGTCCTTCGGTAGTGATCAACTGTTTAATGAACACAATTGAGGCTCTAATATCTGTCATGGGGACCAGAATGAAATCTCTCCTCAGTGACCGAGCTCTTTCCTTAACGTGGCGGGAAATGAGCAATTCGTACCCAACCCAAGGTGATAAGAATCACAAGAGGAAATAATAATAATAATAATAATAGTAATAATAATAATAATAATAATAATAATAATATCTTTCATTTCGAAAAAAGTGTAGGGTCACGCCAATTTCGGTGTTCATACAAATGAAATTAAAAATCTAATTAAATGGCATACAAATGAGTTACAAACGTGCCATTGTGCGTGAATTTTAGACAAGTCTTCATGCACAGATTCAGGAAGCTACGTTCTGGCGCTATCAAGTATATTTCAATTAGTGGTATCCGTCGAACACATGAGCATACAATGTTGCCTAAGAACCAGGGGCGAATGTCACATTGCTATTTTGTCATATGAAATTTCCCACTGCATTTTCATTTCTGAAAAGTAATCATTTTTGACATTCACTACGTGCTCTAGACGTTCGTAACCTTAATTTTGAGACACTTGTTTATTATGAAATAGAACAAATTAATTAAACAAGATTTAACCAATAGGTACAGTATGAAATACAACATGATATGCTAGGATGTGAATTACACGCGGTATAATAATGGCTTCTCAAAAGTATTCGAATGCTGAAGAATGGTTTGTGGAGGAAAATTCACGATTGTTGGGCCCAGAAAGTACAGAATGCCAAGAAAAATGTGATGGCTAGTGAATGGGTCCATTTCATCCGATCCAATAATTAAGGGGTTTCTGATTAACAAATTTGCGACCACCCATAATCAAATTGTTAAATTTCGATGAAAGATTGATTTTTAGGATTAAGTTACCTACTTGGATGTACACGTAGTATTTCAACTTGTCAAGATACACTGTATTATATATAGTTGTTCAACAAAATTGACAGGCTCTAAGTCCATAGCAATCATTTACTTTCGGTCTATCCCGAACATGTTCCATGGCAACGTAAGGATATTGCGATCTCCAAAAAACGAACGTTCTATATATTAATTCCTTCTGACAAACAAATCATGGTTTCATCTGTGTCTATCAGATTTTAAAGAAAGTTTGCATTCTTGTTTATTACATGCAATATTCCTCAGCGAACGCCTGCCAGTAAGTGTTGTCGTCAGTCTTCACTTCTTGCAAACTTGAACTTTGTAAGAAACCAAACGCGTGTTTCATTATTTACTTTTTCATGATCCTTTATTGAATCTGATTCATTCTGATTAGCCTCCTTATCATTTCCTAAGAAAAGAAGAAATGAGTTAACATTTTGAAATTTTTATTTAGAATGATGAAATTCAGTACTTCTTTTAATCGCAATTGCATGTTTTGAAAATATAATTTGTGCATTACAATATTCAAAGTAAGTCATGGAAAACTTCATTTATTGAAATTCCTCTTCTTTGTATTCGAATACAGTACGATGTGCGCCTTCAGACTGTTTTAATACACTTCCAGGAGCAAGAAACTTACTGAACCATTGTATAGTTGTTATTACATGTCCTCTATAAGATCCAAACACTTTTCTGTAATTTCTGAGCAGAGCAATTCAATGTATATGGTTTACGTGCGTTTTCATCCCATAATATGCTTTGCTTTGATGTTGTAGTAAATGAGAAAGATGAGTGGGGAATGTGATCACACAGTTTGTGACTCATAAAGTAACTCTGTCTTACTCGTTCGTTAATCAATTGTTTAAATTTGTTCCATTACATAATGAATGAATCTTGGTGAATGTTTGAAAACCCCAAAGGATGTAACTAAAAGGAAAATATGATGAATGAAATAATTACTCATGAAGTGAAACGGGACATGCCCGCTGAATCGCGAAATTGGACATGCCAATGCGAATTCGAAATCATGAACACTTTTCCGACCCCAGAGCTGGATCCTGCAAACAGGTGAAGTTGAAACACTCCTGCTGAAGTGAAGGTGCTCTTCTTCTGAGGAAGAGTCGCCCTTCATCAAATCACTCGACAGAACCTCTCCGCGTTTCCACTTTTATCAAAGTAAATGAATCGCGGAGCTAAGCACCGCAAAGCGACGGCAAAAGAGAGAGACAAGCGGTAGGGAGCACTCTACCGCGCCATGAAGAAGGCGATTCTACTGACAGCATGCAGCGCTATACGGCAAGTAGAGAAAAGAGACTCAAAATAAAACTACGATGAAGACAAAAGCTAGGCATCTCTGATGGACGTTATTTAAATATTAATAGTGTTTAAGGGCGTTTCATTATAGCTGCTTAGATTACCAGAAGATCTGTTAAAAGACGAATTTCAATTCCTGTACTTGTGAAGTTTAATTAACATTGAGTTTTAACAGTTTCACTTCATTTATTGTTTTTAAATCTTCATAATTGTACCAAGTAAAGGAATTATCCAGGATTATTTAATTAGAACTAACAATATCCACACTGCTAATAATATATATTAATTAATATAGCGGAGCAGTATATATATATATATATATATATATATTATATAATAATAAACAGGTCAATACATTAATTAATATATATTGCTCTGTTTTCTCCAGATATTTACGTTGAGTATAGGAGACCGGTGCTGGTTGGCATGAGTTGGCAATTTCAATTTTTTACACAACTCTGCTTTACTTTTGAGAATTTTCATGAAATCAATTGGAACTACATTTATTATGCTACCTTAAAGTATTTATTTTTAGTCGTGAATAAGTGACTGTCGAACTTCAAAATTATTAAAACTCATTAAGCCAAGACGTTCCAAACAACCCCACTTGTATAGATTCAGAAAAATAATGTTAATTGCCCATTGAGTATTACATAACGAATTTAGTTGTGAATCAAAAGACGACTGAGAGAACTACGAAAATGTTCTCAGCTGTAGCCACTGCTAGTGCTTTTGCCAGAAGTGTGAAAAAATTCATAAAAATGGCTTTATTTTGTGGAAATGGTTGGCTGACAGAGAATAGAGCGTATGGTCATCGTGCCAACCAACTCGTAATGAAAAGCGCCAACCGGCCACAACGAGATTTTTCAATAAAGCCACCCGTAACTGTGACAAAGGGACTTAAAACTATAAAATCTCGAGATATCTGGCCATCAAGTATTATGCCTTTGCTGTAGTTTTTGGCATTTTGCACACTGTTTTTCTTTCCCACTAAATTAATTAAAATATTTTAACACAGATGATGCTGCATACGTTCATGTAAATACATATGAATCAGTTCCCTATACATTATCTTTTCTGACTTCACCCGTAGTAGCGGACCAATTATAAGATAGCACATAAAAATATTGCCATAAACACATTTGAAATGTTCCCAGCGTGTCTTAAGAAGCTCACTTGAGATATCAAGTTGAAAAACTCTTTCATCCAATGCGTTTTAGGGCAGATGGGCGCTGCAACGCCGGCGACCGGTGTGATCCAGTGCTTGTGGAGCCCAACTGGGGGAGCGGGGAGGGCAGCGGTCCTGCGCGACCCGCTAGTGCAGTAAGCCATGACGGGCAATCTGCTCCGAATCCTTGCGTCTGAGGTGCCGTGGTCTGTTTGCCGGTTGAGCGTTGGCGGGCGGCTTGGCGTTGCTGCAGCGCCTGGTCGCCGCGTGGTCGTGCGCGCCTGCGCGTGGCAGAAGTGGCAAATCCGGCGAGGCTGCACATAATTTCTACTTGAGTGCAGAGGCAAGAGGGCCCGCAGCCTGCTCGGCGCTCACGTGGAGATGGGGAGTTATGGGCGACGGCCGCGTCGCGGCGCGGCCCGAGGCCACCGAACGGCTGCGCCCGCCCTGCGCCCGCCCTGCGCCCGCCCTGCGCCAGCCGGGCCCTCGCCATCGGGCGCTCTGTCCCCGCCACCGCTTGCCTCGCTGCCTCCCCCGCCTGCCCGCGCCAAAACTTTGCTCGTGGAGGAATAAGTTACTGGATAGTTCAGCCAACGCCTGGATTCCGTACCATTTCAACAAATACTTCGAATGGCACTTCCGACGAAAGGGCCTCTATCAATAATGTCTAACTTCTTGAAGGAATGGTTAAAAAGAAAAACAAGTCAATGATTGTTTGCGCAATAACACAACCTTTCAACAAATTGATCATCGTCAACATTCAAACACATTATTTGTGTGTTAAAAGAGCTGATTCCGCGTGGTCTCCCAAAGCTAAGAAAAAAACTCAACAATGCAAAAGGACGTTATTTTGGGACCATAGGCATGAAGGAACTCTCACGCACAGTGGCTTTCCGTAAAAAGGATTACAACTGTCGTAAATGTTGAGAAATAATTTCCTTCCACATTTTAACGAGGGGTTACAAACAAATTTCCTAATGATAACGGAAATCTCGGAAACCAGGAGCTCAGCACTGCCTTCCCACTGGACCCACCTGGGCTCTAACGACTGCCTAGGCGGTATCGCCGAGAAAGTAGGATCCGGGTTGACGCTTCGAACCTCCACCAAGGAACTTCAGACCCTTCGGCCATCGGTTCCCTGTTGGGAGAGAATAAATTGTGACATTTGAAGGTTTTTTGTGTGTAGTTTGATCTAAAGAATATGCAGATGAGATAGGGACTGATGATATGGCCTCCTCGTCTCCGCCAAATAGTTATCGAAAAGTTCAGAATTTTCATAGACTAGTTACGTTTGGTACAATGACATACACTGATTCCTGTAAGAATGCGATATACCGACCTATCTTAAAGCAGTATAGTACAAAGACAGAAGAAATACGTTAGTGAGGTCTGGATTTGAGTACAAGAGGAGATGTAGATTCTACTGGAGGAAAGAAGGTCAAATGAAGGATTTGCGCCGGTGGTGAAGGGTGACATTGGAACATGTGATTGAGAGGTGCGGGAGAAATTGGAGTGCGGATAATTAATGAAGAGGGTACACATAGATAGATAAATATCTTGAGGTAATGAAAGTGGAGAAGCACAAATGATACTAGAGAAACTAAGTTACAATGAAAGATAACATAGGATTATGAGACGATAAAAATGTTGAATGAAAGGGAATTTGGGTAAATGAAGAAGAAATGATGGAGAAATGAAGAGAGGGAAATGTATGAAGGGAGGAGTGAAGTTTTAAGAATTTTTTTTGTAATTATGTGTGTGAATATGTATCAGCAGTAGCTGTAAAGATAAATGATTAAATGAACGATGATAATGATGATGGTCTTCTACTTTTGGTTCTGACTTCAGTGGCGTACGTGATAGGTGACACTATCTATTATATTTTTTAAATACTGCTCGTTTTCACTTACCGAAACAACATCTAACCTGTACGCCGTCACTTCACGCACATGCGTCCCCGTTACAGCGGGGCGACGAGAGCTAGTTATGAAACAGAAAGAACAAATGAAGCCGCAAGTGAACTGAACACTGTGCACAATGCAGTTGGTTGATTTATTCTTGCATCCGTATACCGTTGTCAAATATTTATTGCAAAGACGTGACCACAAAAAATGTCCCATTGTCCTTCCCGTTTCGTAACAGTGATAAATTGTGTAGAAAGGAAACAGATACAAATACGATCCAACTATTATAAACTAGATTGAAAATAAAATAGTTACATTCTTTCTTCGCATAAAACAGTTTTCACAACATCCGAAATATAAAAGAGAACGTAGACGCAACAAATGTAAATTATGAGATAGAAGTAAGCGATTCACGGAGACTTGTGGTTCCTGAGTTCTTTACAGAGGCAGTGAGACTAAAATCAACAGTAATTGAGCGCTATTCAAAACAGCACTGCGTAATTGATCCATTTATATTAGAGGTGTCAAGACTCCATTAATGTTAATGCGTAATAAAGTATATTAACAAATAATGTACTACATTATTTTTCCCCATTAATATTTCAATAATAAAATGATTGAAAGGGGAAATGAAATAAGGTTATATCTTTTAAATTTATTTACCGTTGCATCAGCTGCTAGATTAAACACAATTCTATAATATCCAATTATAAATTAGAACGGTGCAATGGTTTGATTTGTGTGACTTAGAAACATACATATTTCTTGTAAATTTTTATCAGAAATCTCTAACGATACTAAAGGCTATAATTATAATAGTATTAAAAGGGATAAGATTGAATGTGTAAAACAATTTCCGATATAAATAATCGATATCAGTGAAATAATTTTTGCATTGGTATTGCATATTCATATTCCTCTAGAACTGAAAATCTCATAGGGTAGATAAATAAAATTTCCTTTCTATTTACAAATAATTAAGAGAGTCCTAAACGATAAAATGATAAAGTAGGAGTAATAAGGTATGTGAAGGCAATATGGTCACGTTAAGCGCCTCAAATTTTGCTGTTTATATATTTAAACTTTTGGCCAAATTAACAGCATCAAGAGAAATTTAACTCGTTTGCTTAAAGTTGAAAAAGCTATATCACAAAAAAAGTGATTTAGTAATATTTTGTTGTTTTACAAAAACATTTATTGTGAAGGTAATATGCTCACATGCAGGTTTTATGGTCATTGCCAAATTAACTGGTTTCTTGGTATGGCCTTGGCCTTGGAATTACCCTCTTATAGTCTAATTTTACAAATATACGACCTGACTTGATTTCAAGAACGTAAGGATTGTTGAGCTACTCATAAAAAAAAACAGTATTTTCTACAGTGAAACCTTATTATACAAAATTAAAAACATAAGTAACTCTTTGAAAACATTCAAACATAAAACAAAGTATAATCAGCTTGATCTTGAGGACAAATGAAATTTTCGTGGTGTTTAATAGTTAGTCCTACACTTTCTTTGTGTACACATTTCCCAAACACACACATTGCATCGACGCATGTCTTGAATTGCTCCCTCAGAGGAAGCATGATAATGCCAGCTTTGCAAATTTTTCTCAGCAGAATTTGTTTACTCCAGTGTTTACATATTTTGTTGGGTTTTCTTCATGGAAATGTGTTTCTTCTTTCAGGATTATCTTTATTATATTTCTTTACAGGCTGATCCATTTTATTATTTTCTTTGCAAGTTGCTTTGAACGTCGTCTGATGTATGAGTTGAAAACCTATCATTTTCTAAAACAATAGCGCGAGGGTTTTTCTGAAGAATGAAGTTAATTTGGCTCTACGTGGTGGTAATAAATATACTCATCACCCTTGGCCACGCAGCAAAATAACATGTTATAAAATCACTATTACGTTGGTAAAATATAGAAGAAATTTAACGGCATTGGTCTGATTATATTGCTCATTAAATGCGCTGAACGTTAATATTTATTGTCAAAAAACTAAATCCTTATTTAAATGTGACTAATGATAATATTATCTGAAAAGAAGTTATATGGACAGAGCGCCCTCAGCACGTTCTTGACAATGACGATCTCAAAGTGCGTATGCGCGTGTCAACAAGCCTGGTAGAAGATTAACGCACTTTTTACGCTCTCCCAAACAGCATCTTAGTACTATCTGCGGTAAACAGTTTCAGATAACAACATAGCCACTCCTTGGCCATGTTACATGCATTGGTCATATTTGCATCACTTAACTAATTCAAAATTACCACACACAATTTCTATTTTTATCTCTGCGGACGGCTATGAGGGACGCGAAGGGAGTGTGGTATGAACGAAATTGAAAAGTTAGCAATCACCCCTCTGATTCATATTATTCACAAAGCATTTGGGCAAGTATAGTACACGGTTGGGCAAGTATAGTATTTCTACTTTCCCGTATAGGTACGTTTATATGGAGTAATATACGGAGTATAGGGAAATTTATGCAATTTGCGGAAAATCGATTAAGAGATTTCAACGGAAATACATCTTTTGAGGTTCCCTGATACCTAAAATGTGGTTCTTTTCAAAACGTCCGTCTGTCCGTCAGTTCGTCTGTCTGTCCGTCTGTCTGCTGCCTGTTTGTGAACACTAAAAGCGCCTAAACCAGACGTATGCTTTTTCCAAATTGAAGAAACCCCTGTCCATCTAGATCGAGTAGAAACATTGAGATTTTGAAAAATTCTTCAAAATTTGGTGGTACTTTACATGAAGCCCTCCAGATATTTTCAAAATTTTCTCAAAAGCAACTCAAAATTTATTCTTTAAATTTAGAGAATAGAGTAACATACACTTATAAACGTTTTATTTTCACGGTTAACTGTGAATTTTCGAAAATTTCAAAAGTACGAATTATTTCTGGTGTCTTCTTACAACAAAATAAAAATATAGAGATTTTTCCTTCAAAAACAATTTGTTCTCTGTAGTGAGTTCTTTCATAAAGTTCATGTTCTTTTTCGAAAAATTTATTAGTATATATTGCGTGCAATATTTGAAATTTTAAAAGATTACAAAAACAAAATTTTCAGAATAACGACTCCAATTTTTTCTTTCAACTTTTAGTAGAGATTGTGCTAAATGCACTATATAAGATTACATAAACGCCATATTGATCTATTCATTTGTTTCTTCAAAAATTAATTCTTTTTACTTGTCTCTTACATAGTTAATATTTACGTTAGCGGCGATTTGCTCACATTATTATATTTATAAGTACATGTGCTTTAAATAATGTCATATAAAAGTTCTAGAATACTCAACCATTTTGTGTGAAAACTAACCCAAAAGTTTGCATTTTCAGAAACGATCAAACGTAATTTTCTCAAAAATGGCTCCAATTTTTTTCTTGAAACATTTCAAAAGGATAGTGGTAATTGCACTCCTTAAAATGATGTTAGAACAAAAAAACTATCGTATGCTTTTTTTTGCTACATTTTTTTTTTGTTTTTTCAAAAATTACACAAATGTAAATTATTTGAAAGATCTCTCACGCCGTTGATATGCGCATTCCCAGTGATTTGTAAACACTATTGTATTTTTGAGTGAAAGTACTTATAGTGACTTCAAAGAAAGTTTAACGAAAAATCAAACCAAATCTGTGAAAAGAGCTACATATTTCTAATTTATAGTAGTGCTTAAACGCCAATTTTGAAAAAATGGCTCTAAATTTTTCAAAGAACATTGCCATTTAGGACGAAGTTTTGTTGTTCTTTAATACCCTTAAAGTAATATTTCCCCTCTAACATTAGAAAACCGATTTTGAAAAAAATGCAAAAAATGTACTTTGGGCGTCGATAGTTGGCAGCAGGCAAACATATGTGGCAAGTCCGAGTAGCTACCTGAGACTAAAGGAAATAGAAAACTACTACGGGAAAGTCTGTGCCATTCAGTAGCACCCCTAGTTTAATTTATTATTTGTATGTTTAAAGTAAAAACAGTAACAAGCTATGTGATGTATGGGATAAACTGGAAAAAATGTTGTCTGCAAGATAAAATTGATAATATACATTATTGGGCATTTGAAGTTCATACAACTTTCAAAAACAATTTAAAATTTGCGTTACATTTGATACCGCCTTGGTAACTACTCAATTCCACTTTCCAACAAAACCGTGTTTGCTCTCCCTACACCAAGGGCTGGAATGCATGACATGTGAAATGAATTATCTTATTTTCCTGTGGGCGCACGGCTAATGCCGCTAACACCTTCCGCCACGCTCATTTCCTTTTCCTATTCCACAAAACTGCGTAATCATTGGCACTGAACTCTATTTGGGGCGCGTTGCAGTCCTTTTGTATCTTTTGTTTTGTTATGAGCGGCTACTGCGGTTCACTCACAAATCGGGAACCACGCGTGGATTTTCTATAGAAATAACGTACGAAAGGACTAGCACAATACTAGATTGTCCAACGTTGGCCTTTCGAGTTCATTTTGTTTAAAAACCGACGAGGTTGGATGGAATAATCAAATGCCAATAACGTATACGGACGGACGGCAAGCTGATTATGGAATTTCTATCAAAAATTTCATTCGAAATCATAAAATAAACTCCAATTGGAGATATAGCGGCGATTTGCAAATATCAGCGATACCGAGAATGCTTCGATTAGTGATAAAACCATTACATAGTATTAAAAGGACGAGCGGTAAGCAGCTCTTGTCGAAGGAAGACACAGGCCGCGGAGGCGCCTCGC
>BOPP01000242.1:722824-746739 GCA_017312745.1 Gryllus bimaculatus
GATGTCTCCTGCAAAGTGGGCCGCTGGGACGGCGCGCAGCTCGCCCACCAACAACAATGCTTTTTATAGCCGACGAGCGGCTCTCCCTGGAAAGGGTGATAAGAAAAGACAAGGCGCACTACCCTTGACGATACAGTGCGTCAATATGCGGACTCAGGAATCAACATGTAACCTGCGCAACAATTGATACGTGCAACAACTCCAAAGTGTAGAATAGTTATTTATGCACCAACAATGTTATAAGAGTTCTAATGAACGAGCGGCGGCAAAATGTCCAAGATCATTAAAACAAGTTAACGCGCATGGTATATATACTTTTATTGATTCAGATTTACTTATTTACTATTGAAGTAGATGTTAGCCTGACTCGGTTTGTCTTTTCATAATTCCCTCTGTAAGAGAACATGTAGTATCAGTCAACTGTTTTCATATTTGCCTCGTAGCCACGAGCCTTTCGATCCAGGGAAGTTGTGCAGTGTATATCATGCTCCGTATCGAAGGCAATAACAAGCAATAACGTATCAGTAAAAAATAAAATATTGTAAATCTTCTGCACTAAGAGGTATATGGTGTAATGCCCTGACTTCTTAAACCCATGTCCACGAGTTGCAACCCGCCTGATAGTATACAGTTTTCGGAGGAAGGGAGATATTCTGAGTGCAACGTGTCTCGTTTGTGACGTGTAAAACGATCCTCTCTAAATGCCTAAAAAAATTAAACCCTCCGACGATTCCGCCCTAACCAGAAACCGTGTTTCTTCGGCCAAGAATCGCCCTAAGACATGGATATACTCTATATGAGCCTCTAAAAGCCCAAATGGTGTAACACACATTTCTCTTTTTCTTCTTACGAGACATCTGAGGTTTTACTACAGTTTTATGGGAAACTAGCTGAAGTAGCCAACGTTGCCCTAGTATTCATCATAATATTTTTTTAGACAGGGAGAGGATTTCAATCTTCTACCGCCCTGCGGTGGATCCTTTGTATCCGCGGCCCTTCCCACCCCACCCTACTCTGCCTTGCTCCCACCTGGGAATACTCGGTCTTACTCACTTTCTCACTAAAACAATATTTACATTTTTTTATTATTTCACTGACTTTATAAGTAAAAATAAATCTAAGGAAAAATAAAATACTTGTTCTCAAGTGTATTTGTTTTTGTGGAATTTAATATATTATACCAATACTTTCGATCAATAGCCATATTGCCTAAACTTACTCATTTTCATATTCTTTTCTTTTCGTTTATTTACGAAGAAAGATTTGTAATTGATTTTTAATGTCAGATCATGCAACTGAGTTTAAATATAATTTAAGTGATTTTAATTGAATTAAAGTACGCGTTTTACGGTTCTTGAAAAATAGTGCCAATAATATTTTAGACAAATATAATATATCAATCCAAAATAACAATGCATTCCGGCTGAGCAGAAGTTTTTTCTATTTATATCAAATAACTTTTGTTATATTTTTAACAACTTTGGAGAACAGTGTTGACACACGTTCTATTACTCCGACTACCCATTTCCCATTATTCTTCTACCTCAATTTTATTTTCTCTTGCCAAACTTTTTCTCATCAATTTAAATAATCATTCATACATCACCTAATTGTACGCTTTCATTCTCCGGGTCCGAAAATTCTTCCCTACAAAAACTCATCTTTCACAGTTTTAGCATCAACACGTAAATCTGTCATAATACGTTTCACTTTCGCTCGAATAATCCGAAACTACGGCACAATGATGCTTAATCTACTACAACTAAACCAATAGCTATTTCATACACAACTGGTGTTTACATTCATACCTTTTTACAACAAAAACAATCACATCCACCAGCAAAATGACTTCTTTCCGATAATTTCATATCTCTCGTACAATTAATACAGTCAACCCTAGTAGCAATAAAAATGAATATCCAAATTACCTTCATAAATAGTGTGAGAAAAAAAACTGTCCTAAAAATTTTCAAATATGAACATTTCGAGTTAAACAATTGAGTCAAAAAAGTTTCCTCTCCTATCCTATACATAAACAATTCTGTGCATTGATGAACTCAATAGTAGATCTGTCGTCATCCTCTGGTGAAGCGCATATACATTAATGCACGTTGATGCACTCCTGAATCTGTGATGTAATTCTACGCGAAAAACCTACAGAGAGTAATTACTTTGTAAATATATTAAGGTTTATGGTTGTAAATCATAGCCTATAATACTCCTAACCATCAAAGGAAGCAAGCACAAAATGTTCATGGATATTGGTTCAGTATATTAAGATATTATCGCGCAGTAAGTCAATGGAATTCTCTTTATACGTTAGTATATCTAGATTCAACAGTACACAATTTTATATTTTTTACATAAGTACCTTTAAAAAAATTGTTCTAACACATATTGACGATCCTGATTATTGTTGTTCAGTTATGATTGTAGTGTATGGGCTTAAATTAAGTTACACCACTTGTGATACGAGAAGATAAAGGTTGGCAAGAAAATAGGAAATATGTTTAAGAATAATGTATTAACATATTATTTTACAAAAAATATTATGTTTAATGGTCAATATGACCAAATATTGAAAATAGAAGATTTTCAAAATTTTAAATTCAATTTTAAAAGATGAACAACATAATATCATATCCATTCTCAAACAAATTGAAAATAAAACCCTGGACTATTTCCCAAGTTACATAATTTTTTGTTACTCATCATATGTTACCATGAGTAACTGGGACCCCTCCGCCAGATCCTTACTTGAAGGACAACGTTTGAAATGCCATATACCTACAGAGAATCTGTAAAGAGAATAATGTGAAAAAGAATAATTCACTCCTTTGCTATCGATTGAATATTCGCGGTGAAACTAGAAAACAAACCAGTTACAGGTAAAATGGTGTAACTGCCAACCACACCACTTTCATTGTGAACAGGCGAAGAGCTCCGCGATCAGTATAAACACCTACCTACGTTGTTGCTAAGAAACAAGTACGCCCTTTGTGATGTTCATTGAATGCCGCATGAAGCTGACGATTGTCAACCTAATTGAAACTAGAATTGGTACAGAATGACGCAGAAATTCTCACCCTAGTTTGTTTTCTAGCTCACCTTTGGGTATTGCACCACACTTTTCCAAGATGCTACCTATCGGCACCAAAAACATTTTTTCACATTTTCCCAATTTTTATTAGTAACAGAATTGAAATACTTACATGAAGAGAATACAAGAAAATGGCGTTTATGTCATATTATGCAGTGCATTTAATACTGAATCCAGATAAATCAACAAAAATCTGATCTGTACTACGTACAGTTAGCCTTCTGATAAACAAAATAATCCAAAAATATGGAGCTACATTTGACTAAAATATGAAAATGTCTTTGAGGCTTCGTGTAAAGTACCCCAAATATCAAAATACGCTTTTCAAATTCAAGAAACAAAATGCATTCAAAATATTCAAGCCAATAAAATCGATATGGGAATATAAATTTTTCGATCAACCACAGTGAAGTATTCCCAAAAATAATGTAAACGAAAATAAAACCTATGTTTTTCAATACTGTAAGAAAAAGGAATCTTACAAAACATCAACTACTAATAAGGTTAAACTATTACAATTTTTATGTATAACCTATCGCGGGGTAATGCTTTTTTAAGGTACTGAAGGTATATGTTCAAATTACCTTTTTCTTTTATTCAACTCATGCTAAAGACCAATTAAACACAGAGATATTTTGATATGATATTTATTTGAATGTTCCATTTACATATATAAGGATCAATTATTAATTTATAAATGAAATAATTGCTTGTGTATTTCAGTAACAATTGGCACGCATATACTACCTAAAAAGGCTCATGTGGCAAAAGATTGTAGTGTCTATCCCCCGTCGGTGGATATTGGAGTAAAAACAAACTGTTGGGAACCGTTACGCGCGAAAGCAGAGCCGATAATGAAAATACATTGCAATTTAAGAGGGTGTCCAAGAGGGGGGATAAACTTGAATCCAATCCCCGGGCACAACAACGTTATATAACCTAAATTCTACAACGAAAAGAAATGACAGAAGTATTGAAAAAAACACATCGTATGGCCAGGTTATTCGACATGATTAGATGCTAGCTCAGCAGAGCCAACGTGAAGTGCTCTTCAATAGGAGTTGCTGTTGGTGTGACGTATCATCTGGCGTTGTCGCCTTCATTAGCGGCGCCTTTATTGAATATTTTCAAAACCCTGCAAGATAAAACAACTGCTGCTTTCATACATTTTCGCGGGATATTCCCAGATTCAGATATTCATATTTTTATTCATCGCTTCATTCATGGATCAAAACGAAGCACCTATTGAAATATTTTTAGATCTTTCAAAAGCTTGTGACGTCATTGATCATAACATTTTACTCTCAAAATTACTTTGGTATGGAATTCGTGGTGTTGCTCTAAATTAGTTATGTTCGTACCTTAAACAACAATCTCAGAGAGTAGAAATACCTTACTGGAATAATGGAACGTTATGTACACACCTATCTGATACTATGCCAATTGCATGTGGAGTCCCGCAGGGATCGATTTTAGGCCCTATTCTCTTCTTACTGTACGTAAACGATAAGCTTTAGACGATTAGTAACGGAAGAAAACTTTTCTTTGCGGACGAAACGAATATTCTTCGCAATAAAGAAACCGTAAATAGTACAATATCAGATATTTCAAATTGGTTCCGTATTAACAAATTAATAGTAAATGAAAAGAAAACTGTTTCAATACAGTTTTCCATTTCAAATATACAGCTCCACACTGCACTGAAAATGAACGGCATGCCATTGACTGATGTTAAGGTAACACATTTTTTAGGTCTTTCAATTCAGTCAAATCTTAACCGGAACGTCCATTTGAATGAATTGAATACTAAATGAAGTTCTTTATGCTATGCTTTCAAAATTCTATCAAATTCACCCAGCCTCCACACTCCTCGTTGTGTATATTTCCCGAATGTTCATTCCCGCCTGAGATACGGCATAATATTCTGGGGAAATACATCTTATTGTTCCCAGACTTTTAGATTATAAAAACGAATTGTACGAATAATAAACAAATCCCACCCACGTGATTCTTATAAGCCTTTCTTTATTAATCTAGGTATATTACCATTACCTTGTCTCTTAATACATGAATCAGTGTTTTTTGTCAAAAAAGACTCACTTAAGGGCGGGACGCCCTTCAGCAAACGCCGTTGTCTATAACTACAACACTCGACGTAGTTACCACATTCATCAGGTAACAGTATCAACAGCTCACTACAAAAAATTCACATATAATACATGTACATTATTTTACAACACCTTGCCAGATGACATAAAACGATTATCTTCGATACAAAAATTTAAGTCCCAAGTAAAATCTTTTCTGCTGCATAGCTGTTTCTATGCAAATAGAGACTATACTGGGCATTCAAAAGGAAAGTAATATTAATTTTTAAAATGAAATTTAATGTATTATATATCATTTGGATTGTATAATTGTAAAGAACCTGTAACAAGTATTGTACTTCAGCTTCTCGGTCAATGACCCCCCCATTTCCATCGGGTTTTCGTAAAGTTTCCCTAATCCTCGAGCAAATGCTGAGATGGCCCCATGTTTTGCTTCAGGACATAAATGTAACTTTAAATTAACTTCCCCCCATAGCACGTCATACAGTTTTCAACTGTTTTTGATTAACTAAGTAACTAAGTAACTAAGTAACTAACTAACTAACTAACTAACTAACTAACTAACTAACTAACTAACTAACTAACTAACTAACTAACTAAATAAATAAATAAATAAATAAATAAATAAATAAATAAATAAATAAATAAATAAATAAATAATAAATTCAAAATTATTTTCACAAAATTCTTAATTTCCGTCGCAATTACATGGAATGATGTGTTGAGAGGACTCGTGCTATTTACATGTTTCTAAAGGGAAATTCGCAGTGACAAGAGTACAAGAAATAAACCCTGTGTTCTTGGTGATGAAATATCAATTTTGTGTGTGAATTATTTGAAATTCATTTTGTTATATATTGTATCAAATAATTGAAACTCAATTAAAATTGTTAGAATTTTAAACGTGCACATTAATATTATTTCATCAATGAAAATACAATATAAAATTGGTAAATTTTCTCCTTTTGTAATTAATTGTGCAAAGGGATCTTCAATATACTCTATGATTTCATTTTAGAATGGAAAGGAAAAAACACATTTGTTGTTTTATGCAAGTCCGCGGGTGCGTTTTTTCTAACCGACGCACTAAGGGAGCAACAAAGTCTCTAGACTAAAAGAGAGCTTCCTTCAGTTTCTACCATCGCTCTTCCCTGAAATACCCGCTACGCAAGGAGTCGCCGAATTACCCGACTTTTAATGCGCTTTAGTAGGTATTTTAAACAGCGATAATCGGCTCATCAGAGCTCGCTTCAGATTCTGCTCTAATTACTTAAAGAGATTGGGAATTTAAAAAAAAAATATTCTTTCTGTGTGCTTATCTGAAAAGTATGCTCCAGAATTCTTAGAAAGACTTCTTTATCAAAGGGCATTGCGTATCTTCCCAATTCTCGTAAGATGTTCGTGTTCTCTATAATTAAAGGTGACCGCCCATTAGATTTCCGGGCAGTGGGCGTGCGCTGTGGCTTCCGTTATGCATGAGATGCGTGCAGCTCCCCGCAGCCGCGCAGTGCAGGCCGTGTCGACAGCGCCGTGTGGGTGCTGAAATGGATGGATGGACGACTCCGGTCGGGCGTATCGCCCGGGCGAGCAGCGCATGTCCGCGACGCCTGCGCCTGGTGTGCTAATGGGACGCGGAGCAGCCCCACACATCTCATCGACCCCCTCCGCCCGCCCGCCGTTCGCTCGCCCGTCACTGGGCTCGCGGCTGCACGTTTGTTGCCCGACCTCTCCAGCGTGGGAGTGTGAATAGTGGGCTAAGCGGCCTCTCATTATAAACTTGTAAACATGGCTGTAATTTTATAATTCCTCGCTAAAAACCTATTATCGACAATATGTTTCCATTAACTAGGCTAATAATGAATGATTTAATGAGTATATTGACCGAAAGTTAGCTGCGTTGCTTATACTTGCTACTGTCACTTATTCACGAGCCATGAGTAGAACAGAAACTTACAGCGAACTAGTTATTTATATTCACAAAATATGTACATACGAAAACTTTAATGTTAAGCATCCACAATTATGACTTGAATGGCCAAGGAGTACCTCAAGAACAATTAATCAAATGCATTGGAAATAACTGTGAAGCTCTAATGAACTCTCAGGGACATTCAGTAAGAAGATTCAAAAATTGAATTCCGAAATCTAAGTATATCACTTTACTGCAACTAAGTCAGATATAGAATTCATATTATGAAAACTAAAAGAATTTGAGAATGACGTCTCAAAGTAATGACACGAAAACTCGCTCACGGAAAGGTCAAATTGGAACATCGAAATGGAAAACGAAACTGTGAAATTTAGCTCAAAAATAAACTGTACGGAAACTATAATATCTGGTGATGGAAAAGACGACGAAGACATCGTCGCTCATCTGACAATGGGCGAAAATGCAGGAAACAATTGTCAAACGTGGTGAAACAAAAATCTGAGAACCGTATATACCACACCACCGCTAAAAGTGTACATTTGCAACCAGCTGAAATGTGGCATCTAAAGACAAGAAAAAGAGATACCACAAGAATTGCACAATATGCAAAATAGCAGGAATTAGGAATATTATTTTAAAAAATACATCAGAGCTCCACAATAGTATATTTACGTCAAATAAACGCAAAACGTGAGATAGCCAAAAAAATACTAACTGAAAGAGGCAGAACACGTGGCGAACAAAGTTGGGTTTGGGAAACCCATGTGTGTGAAATAATAGAGGGAAAAATCTGAAGGAAGGATATTGGAAAAATCCTTCTGGTTTTGTGATCGTCGAAAAAGCTCTCTTAAAGGGTAAATACTTAATGGGAGACGAAGAATATTTGGAACGCATGTATTTCCACGATCGCTGTTGAACGTACGACTGACGCGTTTCAAAGAAGGCGCCAGAAACTGGAACAGCGGCCGGGCGCGGCGCGGCACGGCGACCCTGAGGAGGGTGTCCCCTGCGCCTTCCAGCTGGGGCCAGGCGCCTCAAGGCCGCCACACAGCCCGCCTCAGAACGCATCAGCACACGAGACTGGCTTCGTGGGCGGACGACAGTGATCAAAGTGCGGTCTGGCCATTTTCAACCGGCGAATTGGGCGCAGAGCACTTCTTTGGTACATCCCATAGCAAGACTGCGACATTATTTCGTAAGACGACGCATTGTAATCTCGCGACGGAAATAAACGATTTTGGCGCATGAAAATGGCTTGCGTTGTTTGGCCCTGGTAACGAAAAACGGAAAAATATTGTTCCTATACGTGGTGAATTACTTTCTCTGACACTTCCTAAACCATTCAAACTATTTTCTTCGTACTTGATATTCCCAGTTCGATGTGAACAAAATCGAGGACCTGAGAGTTTCAAACGAATATTTTCATTTTTGAGGGTACTTTTCATTAAGTGTCGACAGTATTTTTAATATTTTCTCAAAAAAAAACTGCAAATTTTTAAATTAACTTTGTCTGCCGATAACGTAGTGGATGCTTTGCATTTTCAAAAATTGCCAAAGTACCAATTTCTTTCGGCGTCTTCTTACTACTACAAAATTGAAGGTAAATATTTGTATTCTTAATCAGATCTGCCGTACAAAGACAGATCTTAAAATAAGATACTGTACACCTTCTTCTAAACCACGAGAAGTTTTCACGTAATTCTATGTGAAATATAGGCAAAGTTTAAACAAATATTTTTCATAAACGATTCCAATGTTTTCTTTAAATTTCCCTCTCTCATATATCAAAGGTCGGTACGAAAATTGGTACTTGTCTCATTCTCGGCAAACTCTGTATTTTAGAAATTTGCCGATAATTAACATTGCAAACATACAATATTGCAGGTAGATTTTTGTATTAAATAAAATCTGTTGTAAAGAATCATTTTTTTAAATGTTCAAGTATGATTTTTGAAAATTAGTTTTCGCTGAATTTGAACTTAAAATTTATGAAATTTATAAAACAAACATCTTCTCAGAAACAGCCCCAAGTTAAGTCTTTAAATGTTTTCACGGATACAGAAAAGATCGCTTAAAAAAGGCACAGACATCATATTTGTTGAACAGGCTGAATATTCAACAATTGGAATAGTGAGAAATAAGACAAGAAAGTATTTGCTGCTGTTGCACCACTAGTATCTACTGGACGTTCAGAGACTGACGACTTCCTAGTGCATTTCTATTTGTATTTATGGAACAGTGTTTTCTGTAGTCATAGTAGATTTCTTGGTGAAACTGTAATAAACCCTTCTTGAAGAAAAAAATATTTATCAAAATTTTAGCACTTCTTATCACAAGAGAAATAAAATGATTCTGAATGAAAATACCCGTGGTAAATGGGTCTAGTTGTTTTGCTACTTTGACACGTTATTCTCCCTTATGTCAGAAGTAAAATTTAAAAAAATCAAAGTTCTTGAGAACGCTCAAGGATCATCTAAAACTTTTGTTCTAATTTGCATTTAAAATAGAAGCGTTAATACTTGCTAACAATGAGATATTATTTTAGTGCTTAGATGGTTATTATAACTATTACTTATGTCGTGAAAATATTTTTGTTGTCGGACGATGAAATATTTGCGAGGAATGTGAGTAATTTGAATACACATTTTTTGAAGTTAAAGTATCAGCAGGAGGTATTCATCAAAGAAAATCAGTTTTGACCATAGGAACCTACATATTTTCAGAAAAGTGCACGCTTCTTCATGCTTCAGATTATCTTGTTCATGCGAATACGCTGAGTAAAGCATTATCGACACGTTGTACCACCTTTAATGATAGACGTTTTCAATGGTCGAAACAAGGAGGACTGAAATTTAACGTCACGGAACATTTCAAAGAAAATTCTCCAAATGGCAAAAAAAAAAAAAATCAACAACTTTTCTTTTCCCTTCACACCCCTATTCTGCCTCATTGGTACCCCTTTAATTTCTCTTGTTTATCGTATTCCCGGCGTCTGTAAACGCCCACTCCATGAATGAGCCCGTTCGCACGTTCACGTATTGATATTCCCTTTCGGCCTTCAATTGCCTTATTAGCGTTCCCGACGTATTTTTTTCATCAGCTACTTCACAGTGGATTTGTTCTCGGGCTCTTTTGTAGTTCATTTCCTCCACGACTCGAGGGAACAAATGAAACCATAAAGGGAAACTGTCGCCAATGCGCGCTTCACGTCTCTATCAGTCCCCTGATGAGATTCCTCGTGGTATAAATCTCTCCGAGCGGGCAGCGCGCTCGGCCGCGTCCCCTGCCTCTGCCGGCGCCCTCACCCGCGCCCTCCCCCCGCGCCGTCCCCGCGCAGCGCCGCTGCCCACGCTCCCTCCGCCGCCCCGCTGGACTGCGGCGACGAAATCGGGGCACTTGTATCGATTGGTCGCAGACCTATCACGCTCTCGCGCGCAGCCTCGCCCGCCGCCTTATCCGCCCCGCGGCCGTGGCCGCGGCCCGCCTCCCCTCAACAATGCAAATAGGGGCTCAATAAGCAGCCTTATTGTATTTTCAGAGATACATCCCCCTCAAACGATTCTCGAAACGCTCGAGCGCTCCATGTCCCACCTGCGTTCTCTCTCTCTCTCCCTCTCTCTCCCCTCTCTCTCTCCCTCTCTCTCCCTCTCTCTCCCTCTCTCACACATATGCACGAATTCTCCCCACTTTCTCTTTCACTGTCTCTCTCCCTATCTCTCTCTCTCTCTCTCTCACCTCCCCTATCTCCACCTACTCTCCCAACATCTGCCCCTGTTTCCACAAAGCAGTTAGATGAACTCACACATTCTGAGCGATTATTTCACTCTGTTTAACTCACATTATGACGTAATTAAAAAGAAAACATTGATATGTGTACCGGTGGATGTTCCGAAAATAGGAATGGGAACGTAATGCCGATTAGGCTTGTGCTAGCAGACGACACAGCTTTACACGAAAACGGAGAATACAGAAACATGATTAAGGATACAATGTTGCTGCTAGGATGACAGCAGTTCTCTCCCTAACTTCAATATTTCCTAGCGGTTCGTCTCACGTTCTGATAAATATTTGAACACAATGAAAATAGAAATCTCTTACGCGTTTTTAAGTATCGTCCCAGTGTTTTTTTTATTTTCTCGCCTACTACATACTTCCTTGCGAAAAGAGAAATATTGTAATATTGCAGGAAAAGGTGGCAACTTTTTGTCAGAGAAACGATTCCATTTCTTTAGTCAAAGAACAAAAAAAATTAATGAGCGTAAAAATGCATATTGTTGGGTACAGTTATCGAAAATGTGAATAAATCTTGCCCTGGTCGTGTTGCGTAAAAGACGCTACGAATTGAAAAAATAAACAACTAGCGCACTAACAGCACGTACTTTCAGGCATTATTTGGATTGGGTACGTACATTTTAATACAACGTGAGCGTACATTCGTAAAACTTCTGAAAAATTAAAAAGGTTACATCAATTTACCGTTTATGCCATGTTAATAAAATATTTTCTCTATCCATTCAAAGAAAATAAAGAAAAACCTTAGAGCCTTTTTCAGAATTTATTTTTTAAAAATGCCGTTATATGACGCAACGTTACGCAAAAGCAGGTCCTGTTTGGAAACAATTGTACGTCACTTTGTTTAAAGATCTATATTTGAAGAATAGATTTTGTCCGTAAAAATATATCAATCTTCAATATTCTATTTGTAGAAACACGCCAAAAAATTACACTTTTGCAATTTTCAATTCATATAATTCAACGAAAATAACATCTGAGCCAGTTTTTTAAGTGTACTATACTGTATCTGAGAAAATATCTCAAAATTATGATCCATTTTTAAGAAAATTTTGAAAATGTCACCGCAATGACGTAAATGCAAAATACACACAAATAACAAAATATCATTTTCAATATCAATCAGCCACATGGATCGAGAATATACGTTTTTGAGGAAATTCTGCAATAGTTTAGCCACTCGTGTTGTACAGAGACGGGCAGACAAACGTTATGACGTAAACCAATTTTTAGGTGTGAAGGTCACACAAAGCACACGTGTTACGAGAGAATTTACAAAGTGTTACGTATTATCAATTTTTTTTTAGTCTGAGGAACCTACAATAGTACTTTTTCCACCGTTTCCACCGGCATTATTACATAAATTTTTCAACGTACGGGGTATGCGACAAAGTAAAACTTACACGAACAAGTTGTGATGTCAGAATCCACGTTTTGTGAGCCGTAAATATAGAAAAATTGGTTTACGGCAAAACTTCTCTCCGTTCGTATGTGGTCAACACTGGTGGTAAAGCATACAATTTATTTTCTCCGAAATTGATATTCCCTAATCAATATGACCGAACTCAAATGTTGCGGATTTGAAACGGATATTATAATTTTTGGGAGTACTTGATATTTTTCAAATTTTCTAAAAAAGCCTACAAATTTTTGATTTTTTTTCTGTGACAGCGAACGTCTACAGAAATGGCCAAGATATCATTTTCGTTGAAGTCTCTGAATTTTCGTAAATTCCAGACGCTTTTCGGTGCCACCCTTGCGGATAGAAATTACTTTCGCACGCTTATTTCAGAATAAGAGAAAGTGCATGATGTACCCCAAAACGGCAAACATTCGGCAGAAAATCTATTTCCGGGTCTTGGTAAAAAGAGGACAAATCTTGTTCCTATATTTAGTAAATTACTTCCTCTAACACGTTGTGTAGTCTGTAACTACACGCTGTGTAGTTTTGTAATTAATACCGAAAAATGAATTGAAGGAGAAACGCCTGTAATCAACACTATCTCCAAAGTCGTTCAGCGCATTTTATCCAAAATTAATATTCATTGATCCATTTAAAGTAACTTCAGGCTCTCTGAGTTTGAAACAATTTTTTTTATTTTTCTTCCTTAATGTGCAGACGATGTTTTTGCATTAAAACAGATAATGCAAAAGAGGAGAGAATTTAATTTAGAAACCCTCCCAGCATTTGTGGACTTTAAGAAAGCATTTGATAACATGCAAAAAATAAGCTCTGGTATATAAGCGTGGCTACAGAAGTATGTAATTTCTCGTATTATTTCTAAATTTTCAATTTTCAAAAATTGAAAGGGTTCAAAAAATATGAAATCTGGCCCATTATTTTAAGCGTTCCTTTTTCTATCCGTGCAAAAAATTTAAAGAACCAATTTGGTATTGTTTTTGAGAAAATGCTTTGTGTAAATTGCATTAATTTAAAGTCATTTTACGAGAAAAGATCTTTAAGAAACAATTAGGCGCAATTCTTTTGATAAAGAGCACACTAACGCTGTTTGAAATGTGTTGACACGTTGGGGTATCGAAGACAATGTACAAATTGTTTGGTGTGTTACAACTGGATCAAACACATGAAGTTTTGAAGAATAATATGTCTATCTTGAAGAAAATGTGAACAGTGAATTGTTCTTTCCGTGCCGTCATCCCATACACGAACGTATTTTACAATGCGCGTTTGAATGTAAAATTCGTGATTTATCAAGCAATCCTGACACCACTTTTTAAGCATTTTAAGGAAAGCTGGGAAAGAGTTAATACCATTAATATTCAAAGTGACATGTAAATAAAAATTCCTTAAAAATGTCTCTCTGTGGATTGTAATTTTTTGATAAACCGTAATTTTAGAGCTGTGCAGCTGTAAAAGCTCTTTATCAAGATATCTGCTTTTAAAAATTATAAAATCGCATGAACGTAAATTCCACAATTTCAAAAGCAGCTTTAAAAACAATTTAGACGCCGGTATGGTATTTGTTAGTAAGAAATAGTATTTATTAGTAGAAATGTATTTATTAGAAGACGTATGATGATGAAAGAAGTAAGTCAGAGTAGGTGTAGTAAGTCAAAATGGTAGCAAATTTAGCACGAGAGAATCTACACATGGAAGAGTGATGTTCCATTTTCTGGAGAATTGGGTGGAAAATAATATTGTAAGTGCAATTCAACCCAGATGATAGTTCTTTAATTATTATTTTGTTAATATATAATACATGCCTTACTTTAATTTAATCTTTATTTCAATGAAAATAATAGCCGACTTTGTGTCAATCAAAAGCATGTATCTGTTCTCTTGCCTGAAGATTGATACTAATTTTATTCAAGAATGTCCTTCGACCTGGACAAGCCACTCTTTATATTTAGAAGCTCAAAGGTTATTTATAAAGTTGAAAGATGTGAATTACTGCGCTGAAAGGCCTAATGGACTACTGAATGTAGATGAGAAGCGAAAGGAATTTATGCTGTGTTGTTCAAGACCATCGTATACTGTACCCATTTTAAAAGAAAGAAACGCCGAAAAAAAATACCCACAAGACAAGTTAAAACTATAACACAGTAAAAAAAGTAAAAATGAATTAAATTATAAAATAAAATTATATATTAGACATGTGTCAGTAGTTTTCCACTGACCACAACAAAACCAATGATCCCTAACATTCAAATTTCGTGCTTAAGAGTCGGCACGAGTCGGCACATCGCGCCTGTAATGAGAAACTCAATTTTTGAGTAAATTTCACGCCAATGGAAAATATGTAGGGGATGTAGCAATTTTTTAATACAAGGTACACCGCTTTATCTAAGATATATTATATAATAAAGGTATATCATGCATATATCTAATATATATATAATGAATATAATCTACACAACAGTTCCATACGTTATAAGAACGTGCAGTAATGAGTAAAAGTTAATATGGCGGAGCCGTTTCAAAATAATGGAGACCGAAGCATGTGCAGTTGCAGGCTCACTAGTTTTAAAAAGCAACATAAAATGAAATCGAAAATATTAAGTCATTACATTTTGTCAATTTATTAAAATATTAGAACGTTTCTTGTCCCTTAACGACCCAAATTGCAGAGTTGTTAGGGAACGCATTATCGTTTAACACCAAACGCGCGTCAATGATTGCAAACAGTAACAATCTAATAGCACCACGGGACATATGTTCCCTTCGACCATATAGAGCCATGGTTCGTCATTGGATCATAATGATGCAAGGCGGTGGCGAGCATTATATGGAAATGTTTTAGAATACATTAACAAATACATTTTTCTATGACGTCATTGCTATAACATTTTGCTTTAAAATTACTTTTACGCAGTAAATCACCCATACCACACGAATATCCATATCATTGTACTTAGCATCGACTCGGAAATGAGGTAAACACACGTACTGCCAGGAAGGAAGGACATTACTAATCTTCCCAACTCTTTGCATGGGAGCACGGGAGCCCGTTCAATCCTTTTGTAAATCACTAACGAGCTACCCAGCGTACGAGCTTAAAGACGGCCGCTGCCATGCGAGTAATATATCATTTATACTCTGACAACATACTATTTTCAATCTGAGACTGCTAGGGGAAACATGCGCATGGGGGGCATTATTTGTATAAACATTAGCGCCATTTACTCCTATATCGTTCACAAAAAGGTTATTATATGTGAAATTTAACCCGTATGTTAAAAACGGAGAATGGCAGTAGATATTTCATCGCTCACTCTATACACATGTTTCACATTGTCAAGAAAAGGTTTCCTTAAGAGTGTTACAACAGATAGTTAACCTAAATTCAATGAAGATTAAAAGTTATGTGTAAATTGTTATTTTCGGGCCGATGGCCCTTTTAATAAGGCTACGAGCAGCATGATTATTGGTGGGTGTAATGTAGATCTCAGCAAAACTAGTATGACCGGCAATAATTTCTCCAATTACCGCATAGCGTGTGTTGAGGTCTCCGCCTAGGTGCACAGAAAAACGGAGGCTGGTCCTCGGACACCAACACCCATCAAAAGCTCCCGGCCGCGGGAAGCTAATACAATCAATAATTTGTGTCTCGCGTGATTCCGTCATAAAGTGTTACAGAGAACAATGGTTAGTCATATCGACGCTCCCTTCTCGTTTACAAGCAGAGAGATATCCGCCTTTTGCGTAGCTTCACTACCTGAATTCCTGGAATAACACAACTCTTCCAACAATAATTAATTTGTAATGTTATTTATCGTCAAAAAGAGCTAGAAAAACTCGTTGTGGATGCCACTATGAGAGAAATAGATTATTTGTGTCCCATTTGTTTCCACAACTATTTTTGATTGCGTTAGATTAGTATTCTGGGTGCGGCTCAACGGCGAGTGGTATTAGTCCCGTAAGTACAGTGTTGTCAGGAGGGTGGAGGTGATCTCTGTCCCCGCCAACAACCGGAGTTTTCGCCAAACAGGTATCTTCGCACCAGCGGGGCTCGTCTCAAAATGGGCCAAACTCAAAGCTCTCATCCGGTCTACCGGCATGTGTAGTAGTGTAGTGCATGTAATTGAAAAGGTAAGGGGTGAGGATAGGATAGGAAGAGCGTCTATCCGTGCATCGGCAGCTAGGGCCCCGAGGCGTCGCTCCGCAAGAATCGGTCGAAATCAAAGGCACTGCTCGGAGGGAAATGCTAGCATCGGCCTGCTAATGATCAAGGTAGCTCATGGTTTCTGTGACGCTGCATATACTGTTGCAATGACCCGCGGGTCGGTGGGTCACGGCGTTGCTCTCTTTGCGCTGGCCTCTGCTTCAAAGAGAACGCTCGCCCCCCGACCATGGCTTATACCTAGTCCCCGCCTGCCCACTTCATCCGAGTCATGCCCCCTTGATACCTAGTACCATGGCTTCTCTCCTCCCGAGCTAGTGCACCTGCCCGTTACCTCTTTGTCTTGTTTCTGACGTTTAGGTTTCTTTCTGTTCTCTTTTCCTTCCCCCCTTTTTTCCTGATGTTGTCGCTTATTTGCTCCTCATTCCATTCCCGTCTTCGTCGTATATGTCTGTCGTTGTCAAATTCCAGTCATTTACTCTTCATTATAGAGTCTTCTTCTCCCTGGATTTTTTATTTCTTCCTTACCTAGCAGCTCCTTTTACTCCATCATCAGCTTATGTCGTTCGCGCGGTCTTAGGCAGAGAGTGATCATATAAAAGAAATGTATAAACTTATGGTGTCACACAGCTCCAACTATTCCAGCTGAATAGGTTTATTTACTCTCCCCCCTCATTACTTTGTCCTTAGTCGATAGAATACTCCCTCTTGCCTGGGCGTCCTGAGCAACGACCTAGAACCGATCAGCCCATACAACATTTTAAAGGTATGCAAAAACTACTACATTCTATTTAATCGCTTTCAAGCTACCATGCAATCTTTCTTAGCAGGCATAAATTTTAGTCAGTGCCATTTACTCCTTCCTACAATTCTTGTCCGTTTTGTTCTTGAATTATGATACCACGCACTCGCGTTCTTGCTCTTCACGACTAGCCCTTATTTCAGCACACCACTTGTTCATAAATAGATACACTACAATAGCTTTACGTAAAGAAGAATCAAATCGATTCAAATACTTCTATAAAATCCTGTCTACTAAATAATTCTTTTCAATACCCCCTGTTTTCCCTTCCGTTTTGACTCTCTGTTTCCCTGCCATTATCGTTTTCTCGTGCTGTTTGCTGTTCCATCAGTGGTTTCTCTATGCTCCTAAATTCATCTAATTTTTCGTGGGTTCCTTCCCCTTATCATGTTTTTGTTGTTGTCTATTAGGTTGATTATTTTATTCCGCATCGCCTGTTTTATCGGGATCTTGTCCGTTCGATTGCTACTCTCTACAACCCAAATTCCATACGTTCTTGTATTTACAATCTGTAATCCAATGACTCGACCTTATTCACTTCTTATCCCTCATTTACCGCTCATCTCTTTTCTTAACCCGATTCCGTCTGTATATCCTGTCTAGTACCATGAGGATACTGTCTCCATTGATCTTTGCTTCGAGCTAGAAACGCTGAGTCCGATCGGTATTTGGTTGTCCTGGTGTTATATTAGTCATTCATCGTCATTTTTTCTACTATCCGCGAGGCGGACAAACGTTTCTCTTTATGGGAGAACCCTTCGTACTACATACGGTCAGTGCCAATACGTTGGCCAGTCCATTCTCGATGTGGCTTATGGCCTGAGTGTCCCGATCCCCGGACCAGTCATTTCCTCTCCGCACTAATTACCCACTTCGAGTCGCATTAAAACGCTTCTCTGTATATGACTTTCCCGCGGTCCATAAGTTGTGCGGAAAGTAATGCCGGTTTTTTTGCAGCTCTTTCTTTTTGACCGTTCCACCCCTCGATTACTGTCACTCTCCCCTTCCAACCCTCACTTTCCATATGTTCCACTGTCAACTATATTACTGTTTTGACTTTGCGATATTGGGCCCCTTACTTGTCGGGCGCCGATCTCGCAGCTCGCGTCCTATATTACACTCCTTCGTTACACTTCACGCCCCTTCACTTCACGCGTCCGGAAGTTGTTTACGTTTGTTTGTGTTTCCGGGATGCCAGCTTCCTTGTTCATATCAATTTCCCGTGGCCTGCCTGGAGACACGATGTGCCCACTCTATTCTACTCTTCATTGTAACCAACCGCCTCTTCGTCTATTGGTTTCGCTTGTGGGCTGTTAACATTCTTGCAGCCGGTGCTTAGTTGATATGTTGTCTGCACGAGACTTGTAACCCATCCTGTTCCTATACCGTTTATAAGTCGTGTACTGGGATACCATAAACTGCCACTCATTCTATCCCACGCCTATGCCTCAACACAACGCACTCCCAGGGTCTTTACCGTCTTTTTGGGGAGATAGTAACCTGGAAGAGACAAAAAATGAATGGGACACAGAATTCACACCTTTTTGGCGCCACAAATTACACTTTTGCCCTGGCCCTTAACACTCCGGCCTCCCCTAAACCTGTTACCTTCTGCGCCTATGTTTGCCATCAAGCAATGGTTCTGCTTGCCCGTCAGGTTTGCTCCGGTTCGCCTCTGCACGAAGCCGGGTTGTGGTCACCCATAAGTCGCATTTGCTGCGCACACGTTCTTTTTTCGCCGGCCTTCTCTTTTCTCCTCCTCCAGATGTCTCGCCCTATCCGTGCCCGCCCTCCACCACCCTTGTCATCACAGTCTTCCCGCGGCGGCTAGCCATGTTCCTTTGTTAAATGGATCAATAAATGTAATATCAGGTTATAGATATAAGATCGCATAGCCTGAGGATCCAAACGAACACCCTTTGGACATCAGTCGTCTGATGACAGGCGATCTGCCATTCAATTACATATGCTTTCCTAAACTAATACAAAATACTCATCACTAGCTGTGTAGTTATATGAGGAGACCACAAGCAAGCATATGGTAGAACGGGATAGGAATTTTACACTAAAAGTTATTAATTGAAAAGGGAACAGAAGACTCGATCCTTACTTTTTATTTATCCAAGTACCGGTAAAGTAGATCTTTTACGCGCTGGGACCGAATTTGTTCTTGATGGTGCCACGGGTTATATTTAATGAGTTCACGCTGTGATCCAGCTACCTCCTTGGGGTGCCTTCTTGTACTAAGGCAAAGTTTGCCCGGTTTGGGCTTTCGCACCACCCTGCGCGGCCAGCCGCCCGGCCGACGTGATATAATAGGGCCTTGTCGTGACGATGGCTGCGCACCCCTCACGATGTCGGATTATTCAGCAAGAAATATTTGACACACACGATATTACTACGTTCCTAAAATTTTCATGAATGTTCACAAATCCGAACATATTGAAGTGTCCAGTCCATATGATAGGAACATAATAATTCTGGATGAAACATAAATTAATTTGAGGCTATCTTTGTTCCATCCAGTGTTTTCGACCTAACCAAAAAATAAGCGAACGAAGAAGTTTGACGAGGATAGCCAAGATATGTTTTGATATTTACGGCTCTGCAAATAAGTCGTGGATGTCTGAATCAAGACTGTTCGGTAAGGGGTGTTTACTTTGGGTCGCGAAACCGTTCAGATTGAAACAGATGAATGATAATAGTGACCGGTGAGACAAGACTGGCAGATTATTTGGCGGAAAAAAGTACTCATTGTGTATGTGTTTCAGGTCGAGATAGAAAAATAATGTGTCGAGACAACTACGTAGACACTTTGTCAAATTTGCTCTGATAACGACTCATCGGGGTGCTTTGAGTGTAGTACTCTTCACACCTATACATATGAATTGTTGTTGTTAACGTATGACTATAACGATTGGTCTGTCCCGTCTCTGTACAACACGAGTGGTGTAATACTGAATGTGCAGAATTTTCCTGTCAAGAACGACGTATATTCTCGATTCCATGTGGCTGATGAAGTGTGAAATGATATCCTTGTTATCTCTGTGTGTACTTGTGTCATTTACGCGTGTACAAGGTGTGGCGGTAGACCTTTGTCGGAATAATCTTAGGTCGTTAGAAATGGCTAAACTCATAAGGTTTGAGAGTTGTTGTTTGAGGGCTGACGAGATGGCAAGAAGGAGGTGAAGGAGTGTGGGAGGGGACGTGGATGGAGACATAGCGAGGGAAAAGGTAATATTGTTGGCAGGGTTGCGGGTGGTTGGGTTCATTTTGAGGTCCGTAGTTGAGCGGTTGTTTATGTCTTTTGTCGTTGGCTGGCTTTTTTGCCTGGCTAAGCCTATGGGAGGAGGGAATGGCAGGATGTCCTGAGGTGTTTTTTACGACTGTTGCCGGGGGGATTCTTATCATATGGAGATGAGGTAGGATAAGGTTTGCTAAACTGAGCGATCTGTGATGACTTGTAGGTTTAACGGAGAAGTTGTACATAGGCTGAGAATGTGGGGCATGGTACTGTTGTCGTAGGTCATTGAGGCGGGTTAACGGAGGGAGAACGGAAGATCAGTCTGATACTGCTATTTTCAGGTGACGGTAATTTCCTGTAGTTTATATATATGCTATTGGACCAGGTGGGTTGGCATAGTGGGTGGCGGGGATATCAGATATAGGTACGTTGGATTTTCTTTGGGAATGGAGATAGATGGATATGTCAGGATAGAGTAAAGGACGAGGATATCCGGTGGTTTTTATTGCTGGTGTTGAGGAGTGTAGTGGACAAAAGAAGTCCCCGCAGGAAACGAAGTTGAACCGTTACTTTTTCGAATATCCAATTCAACGCAGTAAAAGTGCTATATTACTAAGCCTTAAAGCGAAGCTAAGCGCTCATCCCGTTGTCCGCGGGAAGTCCGTTAAAGTTCCCCGAACTTCGCCCAGCCAAGAAAGAAGGGCGAGATTTTCGAAGGCGTCACCTGTCGAAGCACTCCAAGCGTCGCGTCGCTCTCAGCACAGCTGCGGGAGGCGGGGTTCGGGGAAGGGCGCCTCTCCTCCCTGCGTCGGGTGTTTGCGTTCGAGTTTGAGTATGGAGCCCAAACTGAGTAGGCTTGGCAGATACCCGGGGACCTGTTACAGATATACGCGAGACATTCGTAGTATTTCGAGACTGAAGCAGTGAGCGCAAACATAGAAACGAGACCGTGAGCAACATCCTTCTGAACGGACATGGGTACTTCAAAAGACCGGTGATCAAAAGACACTAGAGAGGACATGCACTGATTCGTCAGTCAACAGAACATCTCACCAGCACCTTCTGTTAGAGCGACATCATACAGTCGGTGTGTGTTTGTGCTTTTCATTACTCTGTCGAGTTATCTGCCACATGCATATGTAGAGAAAAATAAAAGCGCCACTAAAAGTCAGGCGAGGTGCAATCGCACGAGAACGACAGGAGATAAAAATCGCGGCGACGCGGCTCGAGTAATCGGGTAAGTGGCTGTCTGGTGGCGGAGCGCTTGGGCTGCTTGCGCGCTGGCGGCATTGCAGAGCATCACCTAACCAGATGGCCACTAGAACCGCGCGCGCTCGCAGCAGAAAGTCGACGCGGGCACCCGTTCGTCTCGCAGGTGCCGGCGCCGGCGCCGCAGCGGAAGGCGGCCCGGGGGAGGCCGCCGCGCGGGCGGGGCGGCGCGGCGGCGGCGAGCTGGGCACCCGGATGACAGCGTTGACGCCGAACGCAGGTTGCGCCGTCGTCAGTGGGCTGAACAGCGATTGTGCGAACGGGGGCTGATGCGGAGAGCAGAGGCGGCTGGAGAGGGAGAGGCAGCGGAGGGCGCCGGTGCTGGTCTGGGAGGCCGCGCGCTCGCCGGATGCCCGGGCCTACATGGCATACGTCGTGCGGATGCTTGGCCGCAGACGGAATACGTGCGCACACAATTCCGGCGCGTTTTATGAGCGGTATAGCAAAACGCAGGAGAACCGTCGGCTCCGGGACCGATGTCTGCGGCTTCCACGCGCGGATTTGGAGCCCAAGGAGGCCGCCGGAGAATATTCGGAGGAAATTCGGGGCGCGCTGCCTGCGATTCTGTTCCCTGCGTTCGCTGTAAGCCACCCGCAGAAAGGCTCGTTTGCGCGCTGTGCCCGTGAACTCTCCAGACCACTCTTCGGCTAATAACTAAACACGGGGATGTCATATTCATAAAGCTTAGCATGGAGTTGAGAACAACAAAAACGTTTACAGAAGCCGGTTTTTCATTGCGCATTTCACTTGTCGCTCATTAAAATGTAATTATGAACTACAGTGCTGCAGGAATCAAGGGACCAGTTTAAAATTGGAATACACACGACAAATATAATTCATTTTTACACAAACCTTCAATTAACCTTGATGCGAGCCTCACCTGAAAAGAGGATAATAAACTCGCTAAAACCAAAACTTGTTATATACACGAGTATTGGAGCATGGGAGCAAAACAAAACATCTTTATTTCATTTCTAAAGAAATAACGTCCTGACAAATATCGGAAGTATAACTTCAAAAACATCGTTATTCATGAATGTATCTATTAGAATACAAGCGTTCTATTTAAATAATACGTAGCACCAGGAAAAAGAATGAAAAGATTAAGATATTTTGATACCAAGTAAGGAAAGCTAAAACAATACGAATATAATACCATAATTAATAGAAAGGCAAGAAAAAATGTAATGCTATTTTGCACTTAAAATGCATAATTTTATCTCATAAAAAGTTAGTAATGTCAAGTGGCTGGGTGTCAGGTAACAAACCATATGGGTCCTTCTCAATTATAGTCCAATTTCAAATGGAATACTATGTCAGTTTTGATGCATATTGGAGCAGATGATTGATGGGTTCCTTGTTGCTGCTACCTCACATAAATGTAGCTTCATTATGCACGCGTTTTGTGACTTTTCTTTTTTCTCTATGTATATAGCAGAAGGGCGGGGAGGGGTCGTTCCTTGTAGTCTGTGACTAGGAACTAGAGCCAGAACTATGCCAGGATTTTTTTCCAAACGAAAGAAATCCCTGTCAAGCTCGATTTTTAAACATTATCATTTCTGGGAGGGATACTTTACATGAGGCCCCTGACACAATTTTCAACATTTTCTAATAAGTGACTCAACTTTTTCTTTAAATTTTGTAACGAATAGAGTTACAGATACACTAATAAGTACAGCACTTGGCCGTCTTTCAGCTGTTAATTCGTGATTTTTGAAATTGTCGAGAAGATTGGGAAATTTTTTGTTATTCCTCAACACAAATCGAAGGTAGAGAATTTTCAATATTTTCTTCATTATTGTTGTTTTCCGTTAATGTTAATTCATATTTTTTGAAAACTTTGGTAGCTTCGTTGCATGCAATATGGCATAATTAAATATAACATAAATAATTTCTCACACGCTCAGCAGTTTTCCATCCTAAATTTTCTGGATTAAAAGAAGTCTAGAACTAACTAGTACGAGAAAGTATGTGTCATTCTGAAGCACCCTACTTTATTATGCTGGTTTTCTAGTATACTAACGTAGTTAGCAAACGTTATGCATGCTGCGTAGTTACGGTCCGTGCATGAACACACACACTATTTGC
>BOPP01000242.1:756043-795119 GCA_017312745.1 Gryllus bimaculatus
GGGGGTGGTGGCGCGTGGCGACGAAACAGCGGCTGAGGAATAAAATTCAACCTCAAAAAGCGAACATTAAAATATTGGGTAATTCCCGTGTTTTACGAGAAAAGTCTAGTTGAAGTTTCTTTAGAACTTCTTGTTCGCTATTTAGAAGTACCTTCAGATCTGATGAAATAGAATTTTGAGTTTTTTTCCTCCCAAATCTTCAAAAAACTGAACATGAAAATATTGAAAAATTCCCGTGTTTAATGTCGGACGACAAATGTGTGTTTGACCTCTCTTTAGAATTCATTGTTCACTACCAAGAACTCTGATTACATCTGAAGAAATATAGTTATTAGATTTTTCGGAAAATGGAAGTTGTTTTTTTCAATAATTTTGTTATTGTTTGAGTTTTTTGTGTGAATGTTTTTGAGAACTGCAGAAGTGCTTGACCGCAAGTGAGACTTCTTGGAAAATTTTGAATTTTCCGGCCAGCAACCCTTTTTGGCTTTTAAATTTATTTTTTTGTTATCATTTTCGAAATTTCGCAGTTCTCTTTTCGAAACTTTAAAACTCTAGAACTCTTTGTTCGTTACTCAGAACTTTCCAAATATTTAGGTTTTTCAAAATTCAGCTCGCCAACTTTACAGGCCTAATAAAAGGCCGCTGCGCATCTGTGCCTGTACCGGTGGCCCCTCCCGGGCGCAGCGCTCGGCGTCAAATCGAAACCACTGCCGCGCTCGCCCTCACCGCCTGCCGGCATTGCGTGTTGCATATGGGGAACGGCGCTGATAATACACGTTATTTCGCTGCGATGCCCCAAGTCAGCGCTGTTCGTTAATGCGCCATGAGAAAAAGAGAACCCCATTCTACTATTTCATCAATACTCTCATTCGCACGTTTAAGGACATTTTCATTTAAAAGACAAAAAACAAAGTGATAATAGAAATATCTCTTTTTTTGCAATTAACAATCGAACTTTTGATCTTTTGATCTGTTGTCCAAGAATAACTATGATGGATTTTACACTGCCACTCCGAAATGAAAACAAAACAACTATATTAAACTGGTTTTGTACGTAAACGGTTGTTTAACAATATGTCTACTAACAAGAACATATGTTAACGGAATGTTAATTACAGAACCTATTATATCCTCTAATATGTTCTGTGAAGAAAATCAAAGCACGAGCAAGAAAAGCAGCACGTACAGAGATAATAATAGCGAAGTGTTTGACACAAGAAACGAATACGTTTCTACATACTTGCGGTCATTTCTGAGAATGGTTTTGACATATGGGTGCTTAAATAATAAAATGTGGCTTAAATGGTGATGTGGCAGTGGTCGAAAGAAAGCCAAGCTAAACGGGTAAATCAGAGAAAACTTATTGCGAACCCGTTTTATTAACCACACATTCCTCATGGATCCGTCTGGATTTTAATTTCGATACCTTGAAGTAGAACTACACCACTAGTCGCTCTGGACAGAGAGAAAAAGATGAAAATATTCGGGTCAAAACTCCTGACATAACGGAAGTAGAGAGAAACACTTGGGAAAGCCCGAAATATTAATATACAAAAAAATTATGGATGTTTAAATGCGTGTGGTCGTGTTCCCGCTGAATTCTTCAGCGTGGGAACAATGTCATTTCAACAAAACATGTTACACGTTATTACTGGGAAATTATAATGGGGAAACGAAATGCATGATTGTAAGGCGCCCCTAATTGGAGGGGTGGGAAGTAAATGATATTTACAAAAAATCATGGCTCAATCCACAGTGTACGAGTACGACATAAAATATCCCTACACACGGGGGTAATGCACTGAGAGGGCACATTGCGCGGCACGGGCAAACCCGTTTAAGAGGGGATTGCAATAAATAAATACCCGGCCAGCGCTGGATATTCACCCAATAAAATATGAGTAAATGACGAATATTTACTTAGCTTACCAGTGCGATGAGGGATTCTCGCTAATTCCATAATTACCCGGTTAATGTTTTCGCTATCGACAATTAGTGGATAAAGAGTATCACGTAGGGTAGGTGCAGTGCTCTTGATAAAATATTATAACAAAACTAATGACGATTATGTTCCTCACACAACATTTTTTTTCTAAAAATCTCAAATTCATGGTATTGGTTTTAATGGCTAATACTTTCCTCAATCATACGAAATTTCTTGGAGTTGTGTTCCACGTCGGTGGAGTTGGAACGGGAATTTACAGCGAAAGAAAGACATGGCAACGTTACTACCTCTCAAGAAGTTTCACAGTTGTAAATTACAGCACCACATACCCGAGAAGTCGTCACAGGATAAACGAGTGGAGTATCGTGGGTCAATACAACCTAAATTTGATTATGTATGGCTCATCACATCACCAATTAACTAAGATATCATATTTTAAAAATATGTACAAAAATACATACTTTCGCGCATAATTTATAACAGCAAGGCCTACTACGTAAGCCAGTTAAAGTGTTTTCAACCGGCAACATTGTTTTCCCGCACCGAGACAGGTACCCCGAGATAACTCGCCTCCAGCCTTACTTCTACGCTACTGACACGCAGTTTGTTCCCTACTCAGGCTTGTAGTTTCGAAAGGTAACTTTTGGCAAGTTTTGCAATTTTCAAAAATAAGGAAAGTTTATCGAAAATGGGAATAACACCCTATTTCTTACTTCCTTTGTTTCATACGAGAACAAAATTTAATGAAATAAAATTGAAGCTGATTTTGAAAGAATATTTTTTTTAGAAATGGCATAAATACAAAATCAGATACAAATTACGCGAAATCTACTTTTTTTTAAAAAAATCGAAATACTGTTTGTTAAAGAGCTGATGTTTTAAAACAGATATGGTGTAAGGCAAAAATCGCTCTCTTTAGTTTTGTAGTTTTGAAATGTTAACGTTTTACAACACGTAGTCGCTCTACCATTACTCACTTCGGCCGACTGTTAAAAATCTAATTGTCTCTCCCATTATTTCCAACCCGCAATTTTCGAACAGTGTTCAACGAAAATGAGATCTACGCAATTCTTTAGTTTTTTTGTTTTTTCCGTGAATAAAATGTAAAGAAAAAATATTGAGCGGTTTTCGAGTGTTTTAATAGCATTTTCAGGCAGAAATTATGCAAAATCCACTCTTTTATTAAAAAAAATTGTGTATGGCCTTTGTGTAAGGCAAAATCGCTATTTTCAATTTTATGGTTTTGAAATGTTAACATTTTTGCAATTTTCGAAAAGTTCTGTTAAAAATGGGACTAGCACCATATATTTTACTGTCCCTTAATACACACGAGGAGAAAAGTTAAAAAAACATTGGAATGGTTTTTGAGAAAAAAGTATTTAAAAAATTAAAACTGCCTATATTTCGCGCAAATTCACATGAAAAGTACTTATATTTTTGAAAAATTGTACATGACCTTACTTCAAGATGTCTTTACTGTACTGCATTTACAGTACTTACTGAACTGCAAGTTGTCTGTACTGCAAGAACAGATTTCATTAAGGAAAATATCTGTATCTTCAATATTAAAGTTATAGCAAGACACTCCGAAAAACTTTCGAAACATCTGGGATTTCAAAGAACATGAGACCTGCACCATTATCTTAAGCGTTTTTTATGCTATCTTGGGCAACGTTTTATAAACAAAATGGTGTATTTTTGAGAAACTTTTGATGTTTTTGAGTCTTAATTTAAAGTACCATCGAATAATAAATATCCGTTTGAAAATCTCAAAGCCTTTGGGAGTTCAGATTGGTCGGGGAATGTCAATTTTCGAGAAAATAGGCTGAACGGTTTTGGCACTAGCGTTAACCGCAGACAGGCAGACGGACGCAGTGACGGACAGACTGAGGTTTTCAATCGATTTTTCGGTATCAATGAGCAACAAATCACGCACATTGCATCATTCTGACTGCATCACGTAGGAGACTAAGTTGCTTACAATATTCAATAAAATAATTTATCTACTTTTTCAATACCGTGTCCCTGCAAGATGAGTTTTTCTGCCTAAAACTCGCCGTTTTTCGGCGTGCTTCCTTTTCTTACCATGTATGTACGGGAAAGCAGGCTTACTTTGCGATGGAGTTGTATATGCACTACGGATGAAATAGCGTATCCTCTGGAACAATATTCCGGTAAAAAATTGTTGATTTTCCAAGTTATTTTGAAAAGGAAAATAAAATGATTAAAAGATGAGGCATTGACCCCATGTTATTAACTTCAGTACGTGACCTCACTACTGATAACTATTATATAGTTACATAATAGTTCTAGAACAATTATTATGTAGCTATTCTTTCGCTGGCATATTGGTGAATAATGGAATCGCATGCTTGGTAACAATGAAAAATAATAAAAGAGAAAACGTAATGAAATTCCGCGCCAACAAATCAAAAAAAGTGGCATCATCTCTGTTTGGTTATTAAGATAATTTCACTCTAGCATCATACATCCCCAAGGGAAACAATTTATGATATCATTGCCATTGACAATTGAATTTTTAGTCCCTGAGTTCAGCCGTAATTTTAGGAAAGTGTTGGTAGAAGAGATTTGCCACCTTTTTCGAATTACTTGCTTCTCATTCATTAACATATAAAAAATCTCTACTAAGTATCGAGATGGTGTGGTCGTATGTTTTGTATTCCACATTACTTTAGTTTTTTTACTAGCGTTCAAAATATCCTGATTATTTTTCATAATTTTTGCCTGAACTATTACTTTCCTTAAGATTCTTTTGTATTCTCGGAATCCGACATGGGAACTGGTAGATACGTTATGATGTTTAGAAATAAAGTAATGTGGATGTTTGTTTAACACGATGGTCAAATTCCTTGTGTGATCCAAGTATTATATTTCCGTTTTCATGTTCAATGTTTCATTTTCTCTTTTAGAGAGGAAAGTATGCGTTCAAGTGAAATGAAAGCTGTGAGAAAAATAGATTATGTTTTTCGTTTGTGTCAACAGCGTTATAAACTGTCTCCCATGATTCCTTCAGCAAGAACTCCATAAAGAATTTTATGTTAACTTTAATGAGTGTTCTGCACACACGTGTATTATGTATTGTGTCAGTGTTCATGTTATTAGTAATTGTAAGAATTTGTGCATTATCGTGGCTGTAACCTTGATCAAAAGTTTTTATTTTATATCTAGTTGGGGCTTTGTTAATTACAATTTGATCTATTGGTTTTTGTGACTTAAATGTATTCCGTGTCATTACTGTCATTGTAATATCTAAATTAAATGATGCAGTAAATTGAGTTCAATGTCGAGGAGCTTCAAATTTTGAAGAGCAAGCAAAAATGTTCTGAATTTCGAACATCGAGCATTTTTTCTTAACATTAACATTGAAGGACACTCTACAGACATTACAGATGTCATAGATAACTAACATGAAACGTTGAACTTATATTTTAAGAAGTTTCCACTGTTACCTAAAAACCGGCAAAATGTGACATCGAACCTTTTTGTTTGCTCAAATTCGAGCAATCCTTCACAGGACTTGAACCTCCTCGGTGCAGACGATGACTGTTGCAACCGTCTGTGCCCCGTGGCCGGCTTATTATATTATTATTATTATTATTATTATTATTATTATTATTATTATTATTATTATTATTATTATTATCATTATTATCATTATTATTTTTATTATTATTATTATTATTATTGTTATTATTATTATTATTATTATTATTATTATTATTATTGCGTGCAGTGTTGTGTTGTCACGTGGAGTGTTGTGAAGGCTTGAGCAGTGACATTATACATTATTTTGTAAGGAAATTTATTGTTGGTCAATATAGGTTTATTGTAAATTTAAGACATTTTGCCACCAAGTTATACCACTTGATCACCGTACTAACAATAAATCTATCGAATATTTTGGTACTTGTTCAATGATTCTGTTCGAAAGTAAACGATCCAATTCATGTTAAAACGGCGAAGTTTGCACACACACTGAGTAAGGAGTTTGTTGTTGTATAATCTAGGTCGTCTACAGACATCTTTACGATATGGATGAGTAGAGGAAATATTACTTTCAAATTACGTGTGTTACTGCACCACAATTCGCGCTTGATACGCAGCGTTGTTCATAGTTGCTTCGTTTCCCTACAAATACAATGTATTTTTTGTGGTTTCGCATTTACGCAATTTATTCTCTAAAAGCCACTCGTGTGTTTATTAAAATTGTATTGTATAATTTGGTGAATTATGAATGCGGCTAACCGGGCAACGTCCGGACCAAGGGTTTTACAAAAGCTGCCAACCGCAAGAGAGGGGGGGAACGGGTCTCCGGTATGATATTGAATTCCATGTTATGCATTCATTATGAATCATTTATTTTCTATCGGTGGGTCCGGGTACGCACGCGTCACCCTTTGAGAGGTCCCTGTGACGATTGGCTCCGCGGCGCGGGAGAGGGAGCAGTGGCCGCAATGGGAAATGGGCGGCAGAGGGAGGCCCAGGCGGGAGCGGAGGTGGCAGGGGAGGCGGGAGAGGCAGCGGGAGTGGAGGCGAGAGAATTTGCAGATTCCGGAAGACACGTTTCCACTCTTCGTTACCCTACCTTGTTGACATCCCTCACCCTTCACGTAGAGGGAAATTAGAGTAAAAGGCGAAAACGACTTTGCAAGGGAGGAACTCGAAAAATTTGTAGTTTTGTTCATATTCTAATATTGTAAACTGAATATAGCAGTATTTTCTATTGTTATATCAGTTTTACAGCAAAATTATATTGCCAATTTCTTTTCGGAACCTAAATACATTAAAGAGGAACAAATTATTGTACTGAGAAGACGATGGATTTAAGTAAATTTTGGGATGTACGTTAGCGTACATAAGTGGGGATAAATAATTCAAGACGTAGTTGTGTGCATTTTTTACTGAATCAAATAATTATATGATTTGTCATGGAAAAGTGCGTATTCAAACTTCCTATTATGCCTAGGCACCACCCAGAAAAATGTCTCAACGTGGATTCGTACGAATTTTCTTATCAATGTCCTGGAATGGCGTGTGCATTGCGCGTGCTAAGCGTGTGGTGTTAATAACGGGCTTATGTCATCTTAGATATTTGGGTTATACAAGAGAGGGAAATGTTTACAGCATCTTCAAGTGGTCTGGTATGATGCGAGAAGATAGAGAATTCTCCTTGGAGATTCAGTGACTTGCCGGGTGTTTGCAAGTGAAGGATCTTGATTCATTCATATTCTAAAGGGCGATTTTGCGATCCTCTCCTTCCGTGATTTCTTTCTTCCCCAGAACCCTCCTTTCGGTGAGGAGTATCTCCTTGCATTCCCCGAATTCAAAGCCGTGCTTATGATATTCGTATACTAAACAATATGAAACGAAGGAAATCGGATTTAAAATAGTTTTGTGTTTTAAATAGGCAATTTCATGCGTTATTGAATATTAACAACATGCAATTGGCTGATATTAAATTAACATTATTATTGTCTCTCTCAGTCAAAACTCAGTTCAGTCAAACCTCAAAAGAATTATTAAAATAATTGAATTGAACACTAAATTAAGTTCATTATGTAGGCATCAGGATATTTTCAAATTCGGCGAGCCTTCGTGGAGCTCGTCTGTGAATCGCCCCCTATACCTTAATATGGTCAGAAAGTATTAGGGTCTATGTCTGTCTGTCTGTCTCTGTCTCTGTATCTCTCTCTCTCTCTCTCTCTCTCTCTCTCTCTCTCTCTCTCTCTCTCTCTCTCTCCATGAGGCGTTTTACATGCAAACTGGAACTTTACCGTCAAGGTTGAATTGTTATCACTTGTGCCCAACATAGCTGCCTCGTGGTGGGCTACGCGCGCGCGCGTATGGGCCACTACTGATCATGCAACACATTTCTCTCTCTGAGGTTCAGATGTTATTTATCCTTCAGCCTTTCAGCTGCATTCCCTTGGTTAAGAAAAGGTTGTCAGTCTTCATTGGGAAAATGTTAACTGGGAAAATAGAATACCAGCTCATATTCATTGGAAGTTCATACAATTAGAATGCAGATTTGATATTATTGTTCAATTGTAAGGGTGTAATTGGTGTACGGGTAATGTAAAGTTAGCACGAATGAGTGTTTGCACAAATGTTTCCTGATAAGCGATGAGTTTAAGACGTCATTTTAATTATTATGAGGGTGATAATTTATAATCTTTGATTTGTTGTTTGTTCTGTATGTGTAATATGTGAAACGCAATTGCATGATGTTCTTTGGAGTTGACTTCGTTTTTTTGTATCATAGGAATATTCAACATAGGGCCACGATCTTATCGAAAGAATAGATTACGACATAGTATATAATAATAATAGTGACTATATTTATGTGACGAGACTGGTCATCTAGCCTGCTCTTCCGCCCAACTGCGAAATATATAGAGATATCTAGCTTTATTGTCCTTATTCTTGTACAACGCAGATGTCTAGCTGTATTGCCGGAGAGAGGAGCGCGCGCGTGTATGGTCGGCGTGGAACGCGCGCTCTTGAATTCGCTGACCGCAACTCAGCACGGCACTTGCGAGACATGCTCGACGCGAGGGGCCACTCACGTGGGGGTGTGACGTGCATTCACCCTTTCCAGAAAGAGACGGCGCATTAAGACGCTGGGCAGTGGACCAGGTGTTCACATATTTCACAATCGCAGGGGCAGAATATGCAGCGAAGACGCTTAACGCGTGAGAGTGTGACGGGTTGCGTACAGCGCCTCTTCAGGGGCACGTGAATCAGCATAGATGCGACAATAATATTCACAACGCCCCCATGTTGCGTCTGGGCTACAGACATACGCACATTCCGATTGTTCTATCCCTATATTCTTCGCGCAAGTGCAAGCAATAAATTGACAGTGTCTTATTATCTTCTTCTTCTTCTTCTTAATAATAATAATAATAATAATAATAATAATAATATTATTATTATTATTATTATTATTATTATATAAGAGAGAGAGAGAGACGATCTCGAACATATGCCTCACGTCGTTAAAAGGAACGAATGGAAAGCCAGCACTATCAACTTGCAATGTGAGTCCACGCACGCGCGAAATTAAATGTTGTGGCGGGCGGGCTCCTGACATCAGGAATGACGCCGCCAAACGGAAAGTACACTGAGCAATGTCAAAAATAGAGTGAAAAGAAATCGTCATAAAAAGAGAGTGACGAACATAGAAATGATAGGTCGTGTATCACTGTAGAAGATGATCACGATGAACCTGAGTATTTTCAACCTGTAAATGATCACGTGATTGACCACAATAATAGCCGCTTTTATTCAGGCAAAACCTGTTCACTTGTTCAAATTTTCACAAAACAAGTGAGGCAACATTGCAGCAATGCGAAAAAACGTTAAACGGTGGTTATATCCTGACGAACCAGATAAAATTTGGTACACCAGAATTCAGGTGAAGAGAAAGATTACTCCACCTTAGACAATTGCAAAATTCTAACATGTATTCTATACATGGAACTCTACATGTGCTAACATATGTAGGTAGAAATTGAATTTTCCCGACAATGGATTTTTTCAGATCGATTTGGCTGAACGTGATGTCCGGCGAATTTGAAACGGATCTTTTAATTTTTGGTGCTATTTATCATGAAAGCCCAAGGACATTTTCAAAATTTTCTCAAAATTTCTTTCAAAAGTTTTCTTAATATTTTTTGCTCCAACACATCAGAATGCGCTTATAAATATGGTATATGTTCCATTTCCATTAAAATCTCTGAAATTGTATTCAGAATTTGTTTTAACGTAAAGCGTTGAGAGGAACGGACAGATGAATTGGAAGAGAGAGAGAGAGAGAGAGAGAGAGAGAGAGAGAGAGAGAGAGAGAGAGAGAGAATGAAAGAGAGGGGTGTGGTGGTAGGAGGATATAACAGTGGAAGGAGCCGCGACGACTCAGGTGCCTGCAACCGGATCAGGCCCTGTGCCGCCGCGCCGCGTCTCTTCTGCCGGTGCGACAGAGCGCAGGTCACGGCGACGCCGGGTCTGCCTTTGACGGTAATTTGCTTACGGAGAGGCGAGTTAGTGGTTTTCCTTAATATCCCGGATTATACCTGTCTTAGCCGACCCGTAATTACTTTACCGTGAAAAGTCTGAGACAGGAACGGCTTGAGAAGAGATATTATATTTGTTTTCTACAGTAATTTGCTTATCAACTTTTTGATTACGCAATAGGGTCTTTTGGGGATCTTAAAAGCGTTTCATAAGCACTAACTCGGCACAATCCATACGACGAAAGATAAATCTGTTCCTTAGAAAATTTGCGATGTTATACTAAAGCATGGTCTTTTAATCAGGGCACTGAACAGAGACATGTCCATGACAGCATAGACAATTTTCTCCTTGAAAAGTGAATAGGGTTTGTTTAAAAAAAACGGCTCAAAAATACATCATTAATATTCATATTTCAGCATTTCAATATTCATATCAGAGTTCTTGATGATTCTAACAAGAAAAATATTACCTGTGTTGTATGGTCGCGATTTGGCAACCGTGTTCCATAGATTAGTCCGGGAGTGTGCGTGCGGGGTGCCTGAGTCAGCTCAATGTTTTGGAGCCCCCAGTAGTTTTAAATATCATTATAATATTTCATGCTGCTCAACCCCTTTCAAGAAAAGCACAATGCACATACCGGGCTGCTTATCTAACTTCTTCCAGTCCTTCCCAAAACAGTTCGTCGCAAAGCAAACATGGCGCGGCATGGGGTCACTGACGCACCCCGCGCCTGCTTTCGCTACTGCCCTCGCCACGCAGTTCACAGCAGGCGACGATCCAGACGCTCAACAGGCGCTTTTAATGTCATCACACACCCAGGTAATTTTTTTCGCGTATAGGCCAACTCGGACAACGCGAGCATCCTGCTTTAGCAGATGCAAGACCTTTTCTGGAGGGATCAGCATTTTAGCTGAATCCCGATTTTATCCCCCAAGGTTGTTAGCCCTAAGGATATGGACGGTTAGATTAGATTAGATTTAGTGAAAAAACTGTAAAAACCGTATGTGACCTGCGGGGGAGAAGATCATCTGCGCATCTTTATAGAGTTCCAGATTCCCTTCCCATCACTTTAACTATAAATAGTTGATAAGTAAATGTTAAAGATAGATAAATAAATAAAAATAAAATTTTAAAAAGCGTGAGATTAGCAACATTTGAAAACTAGACATTTTTGTCTAGTTTTCACATAGTACCTCACCATTACCTCTCCTCCTACCATTACAAGCAAAAGGAGAGTTCAACAAAACGTACGCATAGTGGAGCTACATGTACGTCCAGAAGCAAAATAAAGGGGCCATCTCACCATTTGCTCAATGTATCAGGAATGAAACTGGACAAAAACCTGATCGACATGGGAGTCATTCACCCTGAAACTGAAGTTCATTATGTGTTATAAACATATTAAGTCTTTAAAAAAATATAAAATACAAATGTAAACTAATTCATTATATATCACTGTTTGGTTAAAATAACCATTATTTTTCTTTTCGTTGATCAGTATAATCTCTAATTGCATAGAAATAGTTATGCAGAAGAAAAGATTTTACTTTTAACTTCAATTTGTCTACCAACTTCAATTGTTTAATGTCATCTGACAATGCGTTGCAAAATAACGAACATGTATTGTATGTGGATATCTGGCAGTGACCTGTTGATACTGAAACATATTGAATGTGATTTCTACAATGTGTGTTACAATCATAAATATCAGTATTGCATGAACATATGTTCCCATCGTTAAGTAATTCAGTTTTCACAAATATTAAATTTTCGTAAATAATGATGATCGAGACGAGTGGTGAGATGATGATGGTGAGGGATGAAAGAACGGCACACACTTATAAACATGAACAAATGCACCCATGCCTGAGGTGGGAGTTAATCCAGGTCTTCTGGTTCGAGACCGCTACGGCGCTACTGCCCTAACGATCTCAGTCATCTGACCGGCCACCATGGTAAATGTTATTTAGATTGTTTTATTTACTGATGTGTATTTATATTACAGCAATTTGATCTTGCTTCCGTTTATTGCGAAATAAAATATAATTGCGGTGTGAAACATACTCTTAAGTACTTGTATTATGATAATATATTTACATTATATTGTATAATATTTACGTTATATTATTTAGGTTATTTGTAGATATTTTAAAATGTATTCTTGGTAAAGAAGAGTTTCTAACCCATACATGACCAAAAAACAGAAAAAAATCATGATTTTCAATGTATTACAGTAGTACATGTTAATTAAACACAGGAAGTACATTTCTAAAGAATGATTGAAAAAACAAATTTACAGAAATTAGTAAATGACTTGTAAGAACCAAACTCTCACTCTCTCCCTCTCTAAACATTACTATATTCCAGAAACTCAGGACTATATGACTTATATTGTACACTCGATTTTCGTATCTTTTTGTCTGCGGGGTATCAAAGACATCCCACGCTTCAATTCGTTAAACAACATGACTCGCCTTCTGCATGGTTTATACAGAATGCTACCGGTTTTTTTCTACTAACGTGTTAAAAGTATTTTGAAAATGGAAGTCACCTCTTCCCGAAGACGCAGCAATATAATCGCGATAATGTTATTCAACGATGCACCGCAAACGCTTTGAACCACTGAAACGACACTCAGGACTTATAGGTTCAGCTTTAAGAGGAGACGTCATCTAAAGTACATTCTCCGGCAAAAAGAAATTAATCCCAACAGTTTTCTAAGTTTCACACCAGTAAATAGTGCCTAATCCTGTAATACAGAGCATCTTAAATTTTCAATATTATTTATTCTTCCATTCAAAACCACTTATGCTGCCTTCTAACAATCACATAAGGTTATGAAAGTCAGAAGGAAGTGAATTATTGAAATGCTTATTTTAAAATTCTTTTGATGTGAGTAATACATTTTAAATTATTTTATATACAATGAAATAATATTTCAAAAGTGTCTTACCTTGGGTTGGAGAAGAGGAATAACGTTTGTTCGGAATCCAGGGTGGCGACGGTCTTGGAAACGTTCTGCTTCTACGAATACAAAAGAAAATATAATTTAATTGTGTATACATTGACTAACAACAATTGTAAGGCTAATTACTCCCTCTCTCACACACACACAACATATATATATATGTATACATACATATACAAATACATATACATATACATATACATATACATATACATATACATATACATATACATTACATATACATATACATATACATATACATATACATATACATATACACATACATATACATATACATATACATATTGTAAAATCTCTCTAAACCAGAACTTGTACAAGACGGAAACCTCCATTAGCCGGGAATTTTCTCCGGCCCGTAAAGTTCAATGAAATTTTACACAGCATATAACGGAAACCCTTGATTGCGGAAACTGAATTGCTTTACATGTCCTGCAGTGTGTCGTGGATATATTATGTATCAGCTCTATCGTCAAAAGGTTCCAGAGATCGTACACAAACATAGGAGGATTTCTCGCCAACGAACAATTTGTAAACATGAATAAAAAATATTAAATATCTTTATATCTTACTTTCCCTTTTATATTTTTAACACAACCTGACACTAGAGCCTCTGCGTTCACAAAATGACAATACAAGACTGTGCCTTCACGTTGTCCATGATTGCAGGCATGATTCCACCTTGATAGAGATCGGTGTCTGGTGGTGGAAAAGGGAAAACAATGAAGAAAGCAGAAAGGGCGCAATTTCGGGCCCATACAGTTAAAAGCAAATTCGTAAAGAAATTGTATTGCATATGCTTAGAAGACAGAGTCCGCCATAGCTTTAACAGAAAGCCCTCAACGCTCGGCGCTTCACGCTGCCTCCACTAGCAAGCTGTCTCGCAAGCGACCGTGACGTCACGGTGCTTGATTACATGATCGCGCATTCAGCGGCAGCCGTCTCAACTGCCAGAGGCTTCAAATACTTCGCGTTTCTGCCAGAACATATTTCAAATATTAATCCATGATAAGCTATTGCCAACAACGCCGCAACGAATCCTCAGTCTGGGTCGAATACCAGAAGCGTATGAACGTGTTCCGCACGCGTTGTCTCAGATTCCGTGACGTTGTATTAATTCCCTCACGTAATGTTTTCTACACCTTCGGAGTTGAATACAACAAGTAAATCAAAGTTTAGCGAGCGCTACCTCAGATTCCGTTAGGTGGTAAACATTTCCCTTCTGTAGCGCATTTTATTCGATGTTCACACTGAACACAAAGTTGTATCACTCGAACGTGAAGTGTTAAGAGTTTACATTATAAGTATTTTGAACTGTGTAAGATATGTTACTGAAGTTATACACAAGATAAAATGTTTAATTGAAAGTGAGCTGTCAAAACTGTAATTGTGTGTTGTGTCAATCACATCTCAAGGCGAAATAAACATGTTTGGCAATTCGTCTGTTTCTAACCGAAACCGAAACGTATCCTCCACCCTGTACGAGCTATCGTAAGGGATTCTAGTTTGCTTTGGAATTAAATCAATGTATACATTCCACTCAACTAGACTAGTTAAAATAGGTATTGGGAGCTAAAATAGGCTAAAATGCAAAATGAAAATCTACTCAACCAACTCCAGAAGTACAATTCAGTGAACAATATTAAAAAGGCATTTTGCTAAACTTCCGAAAGTCCATAGTCAGCAAGCTGTCCGAATACAGCAAGAATGGTGTGAATTTTGAAATTCAAAAGCTGTCAGTGAACAGTGTTTAATATTCATATACTGATTTCTTACATAAATACGTTTATATTAACGTATTTTGATAATTATAAGTCATACAATTTACTACTTTCAGGGCAGAAACATCAACATGTCAAAAATCAAAATGGACAACATTGAATAAAAGGGAATCTTCCCTAAACCTTATTTTTTAGTGTCCCGATCGATACAGAATTTACTGTATATACTAAAGTCACTAAAATAATGTTTTGTGATTGCCGTTAAATTATTTCTATGGAAACTGGAATTAGAGCTATTCATGGGCCACTCATTGACCAGATTTTAATGGCCTACAATCAATTTTGGCTAAACTCAATATTTTCATTTTCACATCCAATATCGAAACTTGTATTTATTAATATTTTCATATTTTTATCCCAAAAGCGTTGAGGAATATTTTGAAATCCTAGGCCACATAATTCAAGAAACTTTCCATTTCATACATCATTTTTAACAATACATTCATAATTTGCACCTAACGATTAAATTGCAAAAAAGATAAAATTGTGGGATAAAAATATGAAAAGATTAATAAATATAAATATTTTAACCGATTTAAATAAAAATGGAAAAATTTTTTAAATCTAAAAATTGTAGGTCATCAAAATATGGTGTAGGAGCCCTGCATTATTTCCTACTTATGTATAACCTCGCGAAGCGACCGACTGATCGCTGCGGTATAGCAATCTTGCTACGCTCATTTTAACTCATGTAGCGCTTAGAGAGAAAATAACTCAGTTGTAGAAAAAATTGTAATATTTGAATAATATTTCTGCTATAAACTTTGGGCATGGGTTCCTTACACAAAAAGACAATACGTTCATATGAATATGTGCCCCAAAATTCTTTGTTTTTTGGTTATTACTCGTAAACACAAAACAATCATAACAAGTGCTCGAAATATCCTCTTGTTTCTAGAAACACATACACTCGTCGAATCATGGAAAGTCGCATCCTTCAAATTCTCCAGGAAGGAGTCGAATGGTCTCGCAGGTTTCGTGATACGTAGATAAAACTTTTTTTCATCCGGGGGGTGTGCTGTATAATCCAATTATATAATGTGCCCCCAGAGATGAAAGATTAAGGGATTGACTACCCATTGTCATGGTAGATACCAGTACATCTGGCACAATGCGACTCAAATGTGCTAGAACCCCATCATGTATAAACCACATGTGTTGTCTTATTTACAGGGTTATATCTTCTTGTAGAAATTCTAGGGAAAATGTTCCGAATAATCTCTGTAGACGCACTTCTAAGACGTGCTGGGAGAACGCATGGACCTACCAGACGGTTACCTAAGATTCCAGCCCACGCATTAATCCTGAACTGTTGCTGATGTCCAGCCTGAACTGTAGTTTGGGGTTTACGATCTACTATGCGTGTTAATTGTGAAAATTTGTAATCCAATCTCCTCCAATCGTAGCCTCCTCTGTGAAACAAAGTGACGACACAAACAATGGATTGGCTATTTGTGCTACAAACCATCAGCAAAAATTTTGCCGTTGTCGGCGATCGGCAGGCGAAAGACCCTGCGCAGGTTGAAGATACATAGATGCTGCTCGTGAAATATCCTCCATGCTGTACTTTGAGATATACCATATGTCACAGCCACTTGGGGTGTGCTGATACCAGGATCGTCTTTGACATACAGCAGAATTCATTCTTTCGGGTCAGTCATATGCACCACACTTGGTCTTCCTTGATCAAGACCGGTGCAACGATTCCTGTCGAAGTAATGCAACAATAAACGGCACAAAAGGTTGAAGAAGTCGACTGTCTTCCGTCTGGAAACGCCATCTGAGTCGTGCAGCCTGGTGGAAGGACACACGGACAGACAGACAGATACACAGGCGGAAGGACATCCAGACAGGCGGAAGGACACGCAGATACGCCGAAGGATACACGGGCGGAAAGACAGGTGGAATACAGGCGAATATAGGGACAGACAGGTGGAAAGTTAGACAGCGGCAGGGAGCAGGGAATTCAAAATCAGAGACCTTCTAGTCCCTATCGATCGAGGAATATCGGTTTTGAAAAAAATCGGTTGAACAGATTTGGCGGTAGCGCAGACCTTGGACGCACGGAGAGATGGACGGACGTCGAAACAGTGACGTTTTGCCGTCAATCGATTTACGGCATCAAACGTACATTGTGAGTATTAAACGCGTAAAATTTACTAGATAGCCTAGTAATTTACTAGATAGTCTAACGGGATTTATTCAGAGTTTTTTCACCAAGTCCCAACAATAAGATCTGTCAAAATTCGCCGACACCCTCTGCAGTGCTATAATACTTTCTCTATACTACCTACGTAGTTAGAGTAATATTAAGATGACCTATATAAATAAATATCCCTTCCAAATTAGTATATCTGTTTGAAATTAGAGGTACGTTGATGCGTGAAGGGCGAGTAAATCCAATCCACAACACATGCGTGAAAACGGCAATGCCTACGCCGGACTCAATCCTGTGACCGCACAAACCGTGCTCGCTCTCACTCACTCCATTGCCTTAGTAACCGCATCCGTTAGGGTCGGCGCTTCATTCTCGCTTCAGCTGGTGCTATTAGCTCGCTATTAGCAGCTGCTCTCGTGCCGCGCCGAGTAAGGCCAGACCAGTCGCGAACGGACTTCAGTGTTTGATCAGTGCTTCGTCCGTCCAGTGAAGTATTAATTGTATCTAAACTATTCAAAGTGCTGCTTAATCCGTGCTCCAAAATTATTTTAAACTAGTGAGTGCAGTCCTCCAAATTATTCTAGTCTAGTGAGTGAGTGCGTTCGTCAACCATGTGTTACTCTCATTAATGAGCAACGAAAACAATGCCATCACACGGGAGCTAATCAGTGCGGCCCTAACCCCATTAAACGGTAAAGTACCTTCCGGTAAAAGATCGATAGAGACCTGCGAAGAAGTTGATCGCAAACGCGCGACAACGCAAGGTAACACCCATCATGATAGTAACTCAAACCTTCAGAAACAGTACAACTTAAAAATTTCCAATAGATTTAGCTTTCCCAACGAACAATTACTGAAGATTCGCCCGAAACAAAGAAAATTCCACCAAGTGTTGTTAACCCCGCAATCAATCACGCTCAACTTATTTGTGAAATTAAAAATAAAATATCTAATAGGTTTGCAACAGAATTCAATACCAACAAAATCAAAGTTCTATTCCGGTCCACACAAGATTTCAGTAGTGCTCTAAAATATTTTATTGAAACCAATAAACAATTTCATACCTATAGTGATCACTCATGTAAAAAGTTTCAATAGTAATAAAAACTATCCACCCTATCCCAATTTCAGTATGTTATTAAAGGAACTAGACTAATGAAAGACAACGTACCTATTCCAGTAGTAAGCGGTAGAGTTTAGTGGTAAAGGCAAAATATGAGCTCCCCAAATTAATTACGTGTGCAACTAAATAGTGAAACCAGAAAAAAGAAACAAATCAAAAGGTCTAATTCAATGCCTAAGATGCTTAGATGTCCCACAAACACTGTAATTACAATATTTCGTGCGCATTTTGTGCAGAAAACCATTTCACTGCGTAATCTCCCATCACAAACAATAATAACCTAAAATGTAAATTCTGTAATAGAGCACGGGGAGGCCTCCAATTCAATGAATGCTCGTTCTGTGAAAAACTAATAGACAAAAGGCAAAATATTCCGTCTCAGAAAAACATACAAAATCCTCTACCAATGCCATCGCCTTCATTTAACCTCATAAACTTTACTTCACTCCCGAAATCCACAGAAATACCAAATTTCACTGAAATAAACCACAACAAACCAGAAATCCCATCTTAACACTACTACAAACCACAAACATTTAATCCAACCAACAACAAAACTCTACGAACAACAATAACACATTCACTGCAACTCTACGGAATATAATTCACACAAACACTAACTACATATCAAGTATCATATCCTCAATAATGTAAACAATAATACAAAGCATACATAACTCAATAACATCGTACTTTAGTTACAATTATGACCAACATTTCCCTTAAAAACTTTATCATTCTCAACTGGAACTTAAAAAGGATCTCAAACAAAAAAAAGGAACTCATAGAATTCATCCAACAAAAATCAGTTGATATAGCTTGCATAACAAAAACTCACCTCAATAGTTCAACGAACTTTTCAATCACAGGTTTGAAAACATAGATCTGACAGAGAAAATTATCAAGAAGAAGGAGTCTTAATCTAAATCAAACAAAACATCCCACAGTATCAGTTCATCCCACCACCCACCCCTGGCCTCGAAACAATAGGAATCAAAATTCTATTAACTAGCAACATTGATCTCAACACAATAACAGCATACAAACCTACCTAAATTAAAATGAACAATAACAATATATCTACATTATTACAATCATCCATCCCAACAATCATCATAGGAGACCTCAATGCTACGCACCACTCTCCGAGATGCCGAGTCAGTAACTCAGCAGACACTTAAACTACAATATTAAATACCCTTTACTTTATTACTTCCTCCCAGATCCTACATATTATCCCTTAGATTCTCAGAAAATCCAGACATCCTCGTCATAGCAATCACAATTTTTTGTTCCCAATTAAAGTCGACTACGTACCATGAAGTAGATCCTAATCATATCCCAGTCATTATAACTACCCGTCTCCCAGTTCTCCCTCCAACTTCCCCTCTTAGATATCCCTAAATACACTTAATATAAATTGGAAAACATATAACAGAAATATCAACTTCTAAATCCCCCTGGTTAAAACATTAAAATCTCCAACAAACATTGACGATATTATATATATATATATATATATATATATATATATTATATATATGTGTGTGTGTGTGTGTGCGTGTGTATACATGTATATATATTGAATATATATTGAATATATATAATTAAAAAAATAATACAAGAAGAATCTGGGACTCATTAAGAATACCATATATCAAAAAAGAATACAATTATTTAAATAACACTTGCAAACATGTCTTGTACACTTACAGACAGCAGCAATACACAGTCCTATTACAATATCTGAACGTATGAAATAACTCTCTATGGCAATGTACAAAAAAATCGAAAAAAATTCAATTCCACCTCTATCAACAAGCACAGGCAAAATACACTCTCCTAGCGCCAAAGCAGAAGCCTTAGCAAAACTTTTCCAAATACCTTACGCCAAATAATTATCCTTTTCACACGAAGCACCCTGAAATCCTTTAAATAGCCTCTTCCCTCATCTTTAACATACCCTACAGAATAAAATACGTCTCTCTTCGAGAAACAAAAACACTAATTCAGAAACTTCCAAATAAAAAAGTTCCCAGGCACGATAAAATCAGTTCAATAATCTTAAAAAATCTCCCACCGTCAATCTTAGCCTTCCTGAACAGTATTTATAATTCAATTTTAAGAACTGGATACTTCCCCTAAACTTGGAAACATTCAATCATCCACCCCATTCCGAAACCACATAAAACCACTCCAAAGTAGACAGTTACCGGTTCATCAGTTTCCCCATTGTTGCCAAAATATTCCAAAAATTAATTCTTGCCTGGTTAAACCAGCATCTTATTAACAGTAACATAATTCCCAAATATCAATTCGGATTCATTGCTCACCACTCAACTGCCCACCAACTACTCGTACTTAGAATAACAGAAAACATCCACTCTGCATTTCAGAAAAAGCAACACACAATATCTACATTTGTCGACATCATGCAAGAATTTGATGAACTCTGGCACCCGGGACTAATCTATAAACTGGAACTCCTACTTATATTATTGTGACGTACAGATTGTACATTTTCAGTAATAGTGAACAAACACCACTCCACACATTATCAAAGCAGGCGTCCCGCAAGACCCTCCTTCATCTCTAACATTATTCAATATATATTTGTCAGATATTCCTTCATCAACAACTTCTAATATTGCTCAATTCGCAGATGATACAGCTTTAGGATACTTACTCCGAACACAAATTCAAAGCCACTTAAACAAAATTGAATCCTGGGCACACATCTAGAAAATTCAACTTAATCCTGACAAAACAACAGCAAAAATCTTCTCATTCAGAAAGTTTACCTCCCCCCCGTTAGTAATAAACAATTCCCCCAATACCCGGACCCCACCATCCCAACCAATAAAATACTTAGAACTTCACCTGGACACAAAACTAACTTGGAAAACCCATTTAGATATATAAATTAAACAAGTAAGAAATAAAGAATTCCAACTCCGGCCACTAATCAAAAAACACAAATTCATTTCATACACAACCTCTTCAACAATTTAATATAATAAGGATGCTAATGTTCTACGCATGTCCAATATAAACAAACGCAGCCCCTACAAAATGTCAATAAACTCCAAGTACTTAGAAACAAATTTGTCAGATTAATCAAGAAATGCCTTGAGTTCTTATGTAATAAACAACACCATTCTGAATTAAACATTAATACAATAATAAACAAAATAGCCCATATATCACACAATTTCCACCAAAACCTAACAGACATCCCAACAGCATCCCATGTCAAACTAGCGAAATATCCCGAATAAAAAATAGATTCCCGTTTGAAGCCTTTCTCAAAATCTTAGCCAACTATGATAACCCCGAGGTTCACCCCTGGAGTGTCCTCTACAATGTATAGATTAAGTTAACTTAAATATTTTAACTAGCATAAGTCTAAAAATAGATATGTAAAGTAATTATACTAAAATATTATACATATTCCATCTAGAACAAATGAATATGTTAAAAAGAGGTCGGCTTGCAAACTTCTAAATTATAAAAAAAGAATAATTGCACGAATAAATAGTAAATTTTTTTCGCGTGTTTCCTCCAAGCCTCTCATTATTATGTTTGAAATCTCACCATTGCCTTGACTGATTATATACTATTCTTGTCAAAACTAACTTACGCAGGAATGGAATAATACTTTTATCCAATACAAGAATCTTAATAACACACAACGTAGGGATCACGCTTTTCGGGAGCATAACTGTTTCAATACAATTAGAGAATGTACTGAGAGTGGTTAAAAACCCTACAAATACTTTTTAATACTAATGGTACTATATTATTAATATTATTATTAACAGTGCCATTGAATAACATTTTTCCATGTTTTTGCAGAATTCAACGTGTCGATCAATAGCCGATGCAAATAGTTATTATTATACGAGTGCGAATGTATTTGAGTTTTGACAAAAACCCTCTCAAGAAAATGTTCAGAGATTACACTGCTCTTCCAGCCACCACTCAAGTGTTTAACTGTATAGTTGATGTTAAACAAATAATAAATATTAATTCATAATGCACGTCGTTGTACGTGGTAATATCTACATGACAGGAATTTCACACAGCGCACCAAAAACATAGGAGAAAAATGTTAGGAGATATTACGATGGTGGAGCAAACGCTGCAAAAGCTATTTCGGAAATGGTGAAACCTGAGTGAAGCAAATTCTGCTGCCGTGGAACGGTTCCTGGAACGAGCGGCAGATTGCTGTGTAGAGGGCGCTCTAGGGATCAAAGCTTATTATGAGCAGTGCAGCGAAGGAGAAGATGATCATGTTAAAATTCTTCACTCCCTGACACACGACGAAAAAGCGGGAGCTCGCGAAGGGCTCGTTCATGATCATTTTATTCAAGCAGCTGAAGAGGGCGCAACATCACACTCCCCATGCAGTTTTCATTTCTTTGATGTGAATATTTACGATAAATCGTTACTAAGGAGTGACTGTTACTTTTAAAAGGATGCAACATCAGTTTTCACTGAAAAAGAGAAACGTAAATCGTTCGATTGACGAGTATTTCCTCGAAGAAACTGAACGATACCACCGGAAAGAACACTATAGAAATCTCAGAAATGAATGCAATAGAAAATAGTGCTTTTAAAAGTAGCAATTTTACAAACTATAACAATTACAGTCTGACTATTATGATAATATTCTGGTGGAGGAACTTTTGTTTCGTAGATCGTTATGCAGCAGCAAAGGACGGCTCTTAGTTACCGTCCTTTCTACGCCAGAACGCACCCTCAGGAACGTGCAGGCAGTGATAGAGGCGGCGATAGCCAACGCGACAACAAGTCTTCATAGGCGTTCTAGGTCTTCATAGGCGTTGTAGGTTCAAGTATCTACATAACTTTTAAAAGAAAAAATACGTTATCTAATTGTTATACAGAAACCTTGACAATTAACTGTATAATTCACGTGTTCGTCTTTGAAATAAAAAAATAAAGGACAAGAGATAACTAAATAAAATCACTTCTGTTGACTGTTTAACAGCAACTACGGCTCTGAAGAATCGTGAAGAAAGACAATTAGTCGTCCTACATGGCACATATATCTCGCATTATTTGTAACGGCTACGCTATATTATACTACAAAATGAACCAGCAAAAGTGTTTCTATCGGCAAACGTTCCTTTCCGCCCCGAGATTTCCACTTAGGTCCTTCACGTCAACACGCAAAGCCCGTCACCGCTACACCACCACACGCAGAACCACACTCCGCTATCACGACGTTAAAAAAGTAGTGGTGTCTCGCATTATTGCGAACTTATCAAATTGTCACAATTTCAGAGACTTCAACGAAAATTAGATTTCCGCCATTATTTATGACTTTTCCTCTCTTCAAAAAAAATATAGAGCGGTTTCTGAAAATTTCTTCTATAAATTGCATTAAATTCAATGTAAAATTACGTGAAAACTAGTTTAAACCAGATTTTATTCAAAGCAAATATATCTATCTTCAACATTTTAATTTTGAAATGTTAACTTTTTGCAAATTTCGTAACTATTGACTTCTCCAGAAATCATACCAAAACAATGAAAGAGTTTAAAAATACAACCATAGTCCAAAAACACAATTTTTCAGGAGAGTAAAAAAACGTCCCATGGCGAAATTCGCAGACATTTGAAGTATAAAAATTGTTGTGCCTTTTCTCAAGTTCTTGTAAATACTGATGAACGCATAATTGTAGTTGAAATATATTGTGGAAATAATTGGATAATGTTGGAGTATGTATGCACCTAGGTGTTTTTTCATACAAAAATTGAGAAATTTGATTAACAAAATTGTTTACGGCCGATCCGGTGGCCGAGATCGCTAAGGCAGTAGTGCCGTAGCGAACTCGGACCGAAGGATCGCGGGTTCGAGTCCCGCCTCGGGCATGGTTGAATTGTGTTTCGTCCTTTCACCTCCTATCATCATCATTATCGTGTCAACCCACCATCGTGTTACCATACCGTTACAAGCAATAGGGGTCGCTAATGACCTAGTAGTTGATGCGACCTTAAAAAAAATTGTTTATTTGGGGCAGTAATAATAAAATATTTCAAGGAATTTGAACCAAGACGTTAATGGACTTAAACAATTTGGAATATTGTTAATCAACTTATTTTTCTTCGTCACTGCTGTTATCATCATTATCTATGTTTTATATTTCGACATTAGCATCTGCCACTGATGAAAAATTTATATACAATTCTCTGTTGGCAGGTGACTGTAAATAATTAAACAACTTCCTATTCACTTTCTCGTATACGAACGTATATACGAAGTAATATAAGTAGTGTACAGAAAGTTATTTAATGTTGAGGAAAATCGATTTCGAGATTTCAACGGAAAGACACGGTCCCTTGATACAGAAATGACTTTTTTTAAACGTCAGTCTGACCGATCGTCTGTCCGTCCGTCTGTCTGGCCGCCGTCTGTCCCCCCGTCTATCCCTCTGTCTGTCCCCCCGTCTATCCCTCTGTCTGTCCCTCCGTCTGTCCATCCGTCTGTCCTTCCGTCTGTCCTTCCGTCTGTCCTCCCGTCTATCCTTCCGCCTGTCCTTCCGCCTGTGAACACCACTAGCGCTTAAACTAAACGTAGGACTTTTTTCAAAATGGATAATCTCCGGTCGATCTGGCACGACTCAAGGCACTGGGTTTTTGAAAATCTTTCTTCAAAATTTAGGGGTACTTTACATGAAGCCTCCCGGACATTTCTTAAAAACGGATCTCATTGTTTTCTTTAAATTTCTTGTAAAAATAAGGTAAATCACACTTACAAAGGTGGTATAGGTTCTATTTTCACGGACAACTCTGAATTTTCGAAAATTACAAAATTTACATTTTTGCGTAGGGGTTGTCCTAGAACAACAAAATAGAAGATAGAGAGTGTTCCTTCAAATGAATTTTGTGGTCCGTAGTTAGTTTTTTAATAAGGTCATGTACATATTATGAAGTTTTGCGAAGTTTTTGCGCAATTTAAAAAAATATAAAAACAAGATTTTCTCAGGCAAACGTTTGGTAGCGATAGTGATAATGCTAAATTCTGAAGTTTTTCAAAAATTACAATGTAATTTTTTATGCAACTTAAGTCCTTAATATTTACATTATCGGCAATTTGCTCACATTATTGTATTTATGATTACACGTGCTTTAAATAATGCCATACAAAGATTATCTGAAATTCAACAGTTTTCTGGGAAAATTAGCTCAAAATTCCGCATTTTCAGTAACGCTCAAACGCCATTTTCTCAAAAATGTCTGCAAAATTTTTTCTTCAGTTTCTTCCAACGGATAGTGCTCTTTTCACTGTTAAAATGACATCAAGTTAATGTTGCTATATTTTTGTTTGTTTTTCAAAAAGTATATAAATATTTTTTATTTTGAAATATTTCTCACGATTTGTAAACCCTATGGCGTTAGTGAGTTAAAGAACCAAAGAACCTGAAACGACTTTAAATGAAGGTTTACGGAAACTCAAAAATTATCTGTGAAAAGAGCTCCAAATTTCGAATTTACAGTAACGCGTAAACGCGTTTTTTAAAAAACTGATCCACATTTTTCAATGAAAAATATTGTTTATGGCCAGGTTTTACTCTTTTTTAATATTCTTAAAGTAATATTTCGGATCTACTATTAAGAAACAGTACAATTGATAAAAATATAAAAAATAGACTTTGGGCGGCGATAGATGGCAAATGGCAAGAGGATGCGGGAAAACGTGAAAAGTTAGCTAGGAAATTAGAAAACTTTACTGCGAGAAAGTCTGGGTCATTCTTTAGCACCCTTAGTTTATATTTACACAATAATCCTTTGCCATTAAAATGCGCTTCTTCTTTAACCTTCGTGATGTTACTACATCCTCATTTCTCTCTTTCTTTGGTTTACGTGTCTTCCACTCTGTTATATCTACATATTCAAGTAGAATCCATTTCTTAGCTGTTACTTTCTCCCTCGCTTACTCAGATTCACAACACAAATGACGTCCATGCGTGAAGAATACACTATCACCAAACGTCCAGGACAAAATACTGGTTATGCAGAATAACTACATTCACAAAACATACATAATCAACCGTTTCTTTTTGAGATATAAGCATTATGGGCGGACGGAATGACTGACAGACTGACGGTCTGACGGACGAACTGGCGGACGGACGGACTGCCGGACGGACGGGCGGACGGACTGACTTTTGTATATTTAACAACTGGATTTGTCCACTTTTTCGTTACCTTCAATAAGAGTTTTTCTGCCAAAATATCGCCGTTTTCTGGCACACTATTATATAACTTTCTCTTCTTAGAAAGTACATTCGAAAGGACAAGAATGTAAAAATTTCTGAGAAATATTTGAAAATATGTTTAAGGGATCATGTAAAGTGCCCCTAAAAATTAAAATATCCGTTTCAAATTAGCAAGACTTTGAGTTAGTCTGGATCGATCAAGGAATATCAGTTTTGGAGTAAATTGTGCGAATGGTTTAGTCATTGTCGTTGACCTAAGACAGACGGCAACTTCACGGTATTGAATTGAATTGAATTAATGCCTTATTTTACGGTAGTATCAAAAAGAATTTTTTCGTGGTTACATACATCTTAATTCATAAGATAATGCCCAGTAATTAATTATTTTATGAGTATTGCCAACATTGCTTGTATCATAAAATTATTGCTCTCTTGAAATTGATTGTAAACACATGACTCAAGACTCAATATTTTGCTGTTTGGTGGTATACCTTGACCGATATGAACATAGATTCATTTAAGTCAGGATAATTGCCTCTTCAAAAACGTCAGAAAAAAAATTTCATAACTATTTCGAAGACTTTGTTACAACTTAATTTCCGAAACAGTGAACTATGAAAATCACGCCTTGGAATTGAGAGCCGAAAGAAAACCGCTGCGCATAGCAAAAATCCGGACAGGTTGGAAGTAGTTTTCAAAAATACAAATAAAAACTAGTGGTGCTACAGAATTGCGCAGACGTTCTCGGCATATTCTACTTAGTTTGAGCTAGCTTATTAGTTTTGCCCCATCGTTTTCTCAGTTGACATCTGCCCCTAAAAGACAATTGTTTACGTTTTCTCAATATTTCTGTATCTTTACTAGCAGAAATCAAATATTACTTCCAATCTATTGTAGAGGAGTAAACGCTGGTCCTTTAAGTACAGATTCATCGAAAAATGTGGAACCGTTTTACAAAACATCATTGGAGCCTTCCAGAAAATGCACCTTTTTAAGCTCATTTTCACCCAAAATATTCGAGTTTTCGAGAAACTTCATTAGATATTATTTGAATCAATTGTATTCACAAATGCGATTAGGTGTAAGAAATCCCCGCATGGAAAATATTAACGACGTGAGAAATATTTCAAAAACATTAATTTCATAATATTGAAAAAATAAAATGGATACTTAGAAATGGCATTAATAACATATTATTCAATCCATTTAGCACTATGCGAACAAAAAAGTAATGAAAATAATTTGGAGCCGTTTTACAGGAAATCTTTTGAGTGTTTTTTAAGAATGCCTACACTTCAATGAAAATTTCGAGAAAACTAATATTTTCGGAAAAATGTACGTAATATTAATTAAAGAACTAATTATGGAAAAGATATTCCAATGGATGAAAAATCTACATATTCAATATTATAACAAGAAGAAGACACAAAAACAATTTCAAACTTTCGCAATTTATAAAAATTCAGAGTTAACAGTAAAAATCGAACACGATTTCATCTTGTGTGTACGTAGTGTATTTCATTCTTTTTTACATGAAATTAAAAACAATTTAGCAATTTTTAAGAAATATTGAAAATGTCGCAGAGGCTTTATGTAAATTATCCCCAAAATTTAAAGAATGTTTTTCAAAATCTACGAGCATTGGGTCGGGCCAGATCGACTGGGAAATATCAATTTTTGGGAAAATGTCTACAAATTGTGTAGTTGCTAGTCTGTTTAGTTCACAGACGGACGGATGTTTTAAAAAAATAACACTTTTTCGGCATAAGGGGACCCTAAACGTGTATTTCCGTTCAAATATCGAAATCGATTTTCCACAGCTTTACATAACTTCCGTATGCAAAGTAATTCCCCAAGATTCGCGAGTTAGGTTCCGAAAAAGCATCGCGAATGTCAATCCGTCAATGTTGAGTATTTAAAATAAGGAAAGGTGAGTTAGGTTCCTGGATATCGAAAAGCTCTTTAAAAACGAAAGAAAAAGCATTCTGACAAACAATTGCAGTACAACGGAGGAAGCGCTACAATGAACAGAATTCACTATTACCATCCCAGAGAGAAGAAATAAAACAATATTTGAAACTATTTCAAAGATGAAAGTGATTGGATATAGGATTTGTTTAGTTATTGTTTCATCACTCTCCTTTGTGTTCTAATATGCAAATATGGAAGAGTTGCTGCTCCTTTTTTTCTCTTAAATATAAAAGTCATTTCCATGTTCGGATCACATTCTAATGTCTTTTCCAACAGAGCTTGTTGAAGTTTTAGAATACCATTAACCGTTTAGAAGTTGCTTCAGGACGTTTCGCTTCCATTACTTCAGCATTACGTTCGAGGAGGTTTTCTTCGCTGATGATTTCCCGAAGGTATTCTTCAGCGAGGTCATGATAACGAGAATTGCACAGATCTTGATTGGCTTTTCTGTTCATGTGGCCAAAACCCTTACCTCCAATTTCTAGCAACTGAATATTTTGGAATTTTGTTATTCTATTAATATAAATTGACAGTCCAGCATTCACATTTTTGCAGAAAGTGATACTTTGAACTCCGGTGTCTGCCGATTTCAGTTCCTAGATGACGCTGATAAAGGAAATGAAATGTGGTCGCTTTAACAAAAAGAAAAGATGAAGAAAGGATGTAGTACGACCAAAAGATGCCCTCGCCTATGTTGAAGTCGCGAATGTAAAAACCGGTAGCATTTGCCTAATCCCGAATGTTTGGTTCTCGCGAATAGCGAATTCGTGGATGTCGAGGGATTACTGTATATATTACTGTATATACAAACCAGAGGTGTTTATTTTAAATAATATTTTCTCTTATTTAAATGAGTATTCATGAATACATATAAACTGAGCCAAGTGGCTCAGGGCGTAGCCCACTGACTTCGCGTTTGGAAGTCGCCCTGTTTCAATCCCCGTGCCGGCCATCCTGACCAGGGTTTTCGTACTTTCCGTCATTTAGGTGAATGATGGGATGTTTTTAATGAAAGACCGCAACCACGAAACCGGCGTCGCTAGTCGAATTCGTTAACTACATGAAGTCATGAAGTTGAGCGAATTTCAGGCGTTGCGGATTCCTGGTTGGGTGACTGTCTAGAAATCGCGGGCTCTACTGGCGTTGAGGTCAATTGCCCTATACGGGACATTTAATGGATAAATACAAATATAATAATAATAATAATAATAATAATAATAATAATAATATAAGCTTTATTTATTTTATTTGAACAAATGTACATATAGAACAATTTTTATTTGCATAAAAGGGGTGATTCAGGAAATCCTGTTTTTAAATCATTCCTGGAATAACTATTGTAGGTTGTAAAGTAAAATTCATATTACATGTAATTATAATAAAGAATAGCAAATATGTTACATATGTTAAGAACGTAAAGAAAATACGCATAAAGGATATTGCATTAAAAATAATAGAAAGACAATAATATCCAGCGTAAGTAGTAGAAAAAATCAATGCGTCATCGTAGGTAATTCACATCTAAAATTCTATTAAAGTGTTGAACTAAAGTTTTACATAGTATTTATTATTTTAAAGTATTGGAGTAAAGTATATCGCCCTGGAGTCTAATTAACATTATAGCAACTAATAGTTTATAGATGTTTTAAAATCAGTAATTACTGGTAACAAAATCATGAACGGTAGAAAATAACTTTGTTTCTCATCTCGAAACATCCGTCCGGTAACTGGTTAAACAAGTGCCGGGCCAAATAAGAAAAGGATGAAGTAAATAGTGATTTGCAATTACACGGAAATAATTTAGATGATCTAGTCCTTACAGTGTACTAGTGGATACGTTTGTGTAAAAGGTGTTTGATAGGAATGATATTGGGCGTGTTATTTTATTTATGTTTGACATGTAATTGTTTATTATTAATGAACTATGGTGATCTTAATATTAATCTTAAATATTTGTTTTGAAATACTTGCAATTTGTTGAGATTGGTTTTGGCAGCATTGGTTCAGATCGGACATGCGTATAATACTATTGGGCAAATGAGTGATTTGTATAACGTTATTGCATTTGACAGTGAGAATGCTCTGGATAGAATGCTAAGAATAACTGGGTATCATCAGCATACGTAAGGTCGTTAAGTCTAAATTATGCTTATCAGCGACATATAAATTAAAGCAGGTCAGACCCAAAATTGAGCCCTGTGATAACCCTGATTTTATACGAATTGGTGCAGAAATTCTTTGGGACCCCTATAGCGATAAGTCAACTCTCTGTATTCTCTCAACCAAGCAACTGGTAAAGAATTTTACAGGGGAGTCAGAACAACCATATGCTTTCAATTTACGAATAAAAATACCATGATCTATAGAATCAAAAGCCTTGGAGTAGTCTAGAGAAACTGGCAGAACATTTGCCTTTATCAAAATTAGTTAGAACAAGATTATTAAGAAAAGTAAGTGGAGTTGAAGCGCCTACGAAAACCGGACTAGTTACTAGCTATAGCTCCCTATTACTAGCTATATGGAGTTAAGACGACTGAAAAGCTATTTGTTACAGATAAATTCTACAACTCTACCATTTCAGAGAGAAATGGAAGCATTGTGATGGGGCGAAAGTCCTTCGATTCTCATTCAACATTCAACTTTAAATATTCAAAATTCAAATTTCGACAATACATGATAGAAAGAAAGAAGATACAAAGATTTATTTGTTTTTAAAATCAATTTAATAATTTATTAATTTTGTAAGCTGTAAATGGCAAAGCGCAAGGCGTCAAATCGGCAAAATGTGCGTCTGTATTCTTCGAAGATGTAAATTTCGCTACTTGATTAAAGAAACGACACACCATTTAAACCCTGATGGTTATTAAATTAATCGTTTCCAGGCGATGTGAAATTGTGTGTTGCTATACGAAATCATATTTGAGGCGTAGTGCTGTGGAAGTAAACCGTAATAATTTGGGGAGGGCGCACTGCTCGCATCGTGATGTGGTAATTTGAAGCCGATAGTTCTTGGCTGCACATTGAAGAGGCAAAGCAGGGAAGGGGTCTCGGAGCGATAGGAAGGAGGAAGGGGTTGGTGGGGAGAAGAGGAGAGACGGGCACAGAGCGCGGTCGGGGCCGGGGACAGCAGCGATACAGGAGGGAACAGGGGACGGACGATGGAGGGCAAGGAAGGAGCTAGAATGGCAGCGTCGGACGGCTGTTAGGTTTGCTTTGCGACACTTCTTAATCTGGCTTCGCTTTCTCCTCGCCCTCTCAGCTCCTCTTCGGCCGCACGGAGGGTTCCTGCAACGAGGTGGCGGGAAAAGATGCTGGTTGAGCACGTAGCGGTAGGCGGCAGGTCGAAGGCGGAGGTAGGAGCCATGGGAGGGGAGGGGTCACTGCCTCGTGACAAATCTGTGCGCCTCCTGCCCCGCGCCAGGCGCACGCAAGCAGGCCAGCGAAGCAGGGGCGCGGGTCGGCGCAGAACGACGCGGCGGGACGGGACGGGACAGGCGGCTGGAAAGGTCCCTTAGGACGCTCCCGAGGACCCAAGAAAAACAATACCGCTGCTTGCTAGACAGTGAACTCAGGGTTCCAGTCTGTAGGATTTAAGTAATTGAAAACCAAAAAGTCCCAGCGAACTACTCGGAGGGCCCTTTCTCTTCCGTAGGCGACCCCGCTCTCTTGTCTTTACTCGGCCGCAGATGTGTCATTTCTCCCTGTCTAAGAACAATTTCCATTATCTTCCACGTACAACGCCTGTTTATGCTCAATTTTATATCATTTCAGGGGATGTGTTCGGGATTTACGAAACAGTTAACTTGAACAGTGGACTTCAAAATAAAACTACTTACAATGGTCTTGAAAATGAAACATATTTCAAGAACTGTATAATTCTTATCGAAGAAAAATGTTCTGATTCTCCACACTGTTTACTTATAATTTTAAGTACGAACTGTTTTTATCGTGTATTTAATATTTCCTGCCAATAGAATGATTCAGTTTAGAACACATGATTTTAAGTGGAAACGTTACATTGAATGAAAGCATGCAAAAGTTCTCGCAATGAAGAAAGGGATGATGTATTCTCGATCATATCCCAATATTATAAAAGCCTATATCAGTGTCTTGGGATTTTCGCGAAACAACAGCTCACAAGGTCATAAAAAGGAAGGAAAACTGTAGGCACATGTACTTCGTTGAGCCTATAGTACTATACATTTAAATGTAATGAACGCAGTGCAGCTAAACGAAAGCGCGTAGAGAAAAAGTGACCTCTGATTCTCGTAGGCTGCATAGAGAAGATTAAACATTGCTGGCCCCTCTCGAGGTTTCAATGGCAGCATCCGTGCGGCCGAGGGGGCGAAGAGGGCAAGGTGGCCGGGGGTGAGTGGGCCAGGCGGAGAGCAGCTTCAGCTTCACCCACCGACGCGCATCCTGGAGATAAGTGTCGATCCTACATGCCCCTAAAAAAGAGGAGAAGATGGGTTACAGTATATCCAACTATTCAAATCTTTCTGTGATCTGTTGTATGATGACAAAGATATATTCAACCATATATGTGTACTCTGAGCGAATAGGAAGCTCGATTATGAATGCAGCGCGTCAAGGAGGGTCTACCTACCACGTCTGCTGGGATCAGAACACACCTGCCCCGTCAGATCGACGCAACTCACGCATAGTTCGGACCTGATTTACCTCAGATTCATCGATACTAGTTGAAGCCAACTTTATTGTACCACCTCTCCTTTGCACCCATTGCCTTCCCTTCGCTTTTATTTTCAGAAGAAGCACTCTGAAGCCACGATTGATTGATACCCTTGTTTCCTACTCTTCTTGCCTCACATGTTCTCCCCTTTTTCGAGTATTTCCTTCCCCTTATACCATATTACCCTTCTCGGCCATACTTTCCTCACCCCATTCATTCATATCTGCACCATCTGGCTACTTCGAGCCATTATCACCATCTAATCTGCCTCCCTTTCTCCCTCACGGGACACACACCACTTCTTCACTGGGATGTTAGTCCTTTTACCGTCCCATTTATTCATTGTGTTTTCTCCTTCTCACTTCAACTTCCACTTTCTGCACTCACAACCTACTACTTGTTGTGACACAGAGTTACTTCACTCAATTACACCTGGCCCTACTTATTTGACACAATAATCCAATACATTTGCACATCTCTCCTCTCTCACTTTCACCACGACACATACCCCCAACCCATTCCCACCCTTTCAACAATTCTACAACCTCACGGTACTACCTTCAACCCTACCCCGTTTGCAGTCTTGTGTTTACCGTAAAGTTTCTTCACTTCTTTTTACACCTTCACATAACCACCACTTTAAGCCATCTTTTCATACAGTACACAATGTTTGTACCAAGGTCGTATTTGCTTCATTACTCCCCGCACTTCACACCAAGATTTTATACATCTACGTGATGCATTTTTTTGGTTCCGAACTCTGTGGACCTTGTGTGCACTCCGTCATTTTCTGGTTGGTGACCACTTTCACACAATTGTTTAGTTACGTCTGCTTCGTTTCCGCGCACTACGTCTGTTTACCCCATACCCTTTGTTCCTAGATTTGCCTCACCGAGTACTTTCCTTCAACAGTGCTACTCGTCAAGTTTTCCCCATCTTACCTCACTTCCTTATTCATTCATTCCCAAGCTCGTTATTTAAATGGTTCTAACACACCACATCTCTGACCTGGGTCCATAACCTTCAGTTTTAAGTTATTCACTCACTGAAACTTTTGCGTTTAGTGATCTGGACACACGACACACCTCCGTTTCCAAACACAGCGACACCAAATCAATTCACATTGTCATGTACCACAACCTGTGTCAATCTGCTCACACCAATGAACATAAATTCCTAATATCCGCACTCCATAAGAATAGAATCAAAATACTTTGAAACTATTTCAAACATAATGAAAGTTGTTTTGTGATAAAGATGGTGCATTAATTTATTGGTTGTTTATTCAACCTCCTTGTGTTTCTAATATGGCACATATTTGAAAGTCTGGCTCCTTTTTTCATCTAAAAGTCTATAAGGTCATTTCATGTTCGTGCATCAACATTCTAATTCTTTTTCAATAGGATGGGCTTTTTTAAGTTTAGTGGTAGAATACCATTAACCGTTTAGGTAAGTTGCTTCAATGAGTTTCGCTTCCTTCCTGTATGCATTAGTTCGGATGATGGTTTTCCTTCGTAGTATTTCCCGGGAAGTGGGTATTCTTCATCTTGTAATAATATAACAGAAGACATATTCTTCTGTCTTTCTTTCATAGGCAAACTTACCTCCAATCTCTAGGTCAACCTTAATAATTTTCCTAAATTAGTTATCTAATTAATATAAATTGACATTCAGCATTCACAAATTTTTTCATAATGTTATACTTTGGTAACTCTTTGAGATCCTGTCCTAATTTCATTTCTAGGATGACGGCTTGTGATGCTAAATGGAATTAAATGGTTGTCTTCTTTAACAAAATGGAATAAGAGATTGGAATAATAATGGGGACGACAAAAAGGATGCCCTCCCTATGTTGAGTCTGTCTTTAATTAAAAATGTGTTCATTTGCCTAATCGAATTTTTGATGTCTCCTGATAGGCTGGTATATCGTTGGATTTTTGTGTGATTACTGGTAATATATTCTGTGATTACAAGAACAGAGTGGTGGTTATTTTAAATAATATTTCTCTCACATCTTAAATTGGTATATCATGGTGAACTATAAATTAAACTTGGTAAGGCCAATTTGCTCAGGTCGGTAGCCACTTGACTCTTGCGTTTGTAGTTTCTCCGTTTTCAATCCCCTGCCGCAATCCTGAACCAGTTTTCGTATTTCCTCATGTTATGGGTTTTAATTGATGGTAATTTTTTAAATTATAAGGGCCGTCAACATACGAAACCGTCGTCCTGCTATGGTCTGAATTCGTGTTAACCTACAATGTCAAGGTCATAATTTTTATCTATTCATTGTGTCGGATTCTGATTCCTGGTGGACTGGTCTAGGAAATCTGCTTTGTCTCTACTGTTCGGTATGTGTAGCGGTTGTAATTGGGACCACTATAGCGGTGTGACATTGTTAATGACTAAATAAAAAATATAATAATAATAATAATATAAAAATATAATAAATAAATAAATAATTAGAGTAATCTTTAATTAAATTTCTATTTGAAACTAAATTGTACAATAGGAACAACGATTTTAATTTCATAAATGGTGTTGTGATTCAGGTGAAGATCTTCTTTTCTAAATCATTCCTTGGAATAACTTATTTTCGTTGTAGTAAATATATATATTACACATGGTAATTAATAATATAAGAATAGCAAATATGGTTACATATGGTTAAGAAGTACATGAAATAACGGCAAAAGGATATGGCATTAAAAATAATAGGGAAAGGATCAATATACTCCAGCGTAAGGTATTAGGAAAAAATCATGCTTCATCGATATTCACATCTAAATGTCTATTAAGTTTTTTGTGTAACTAAGTTTTTACATAGTATTTATTTATTTTAAAGGGAAGTATTTGTAGGTAAAGTTGTATATCGTCCTGATCTTAATAACATTATATGCAACTAATAAGTTTATAAAGATTTGAAAATCAGGTAATTACTGGTTACAAATCTTACGTGTTAGGAAAATAACTTTGGTTTCTCATCTCGGAACATCCGGTCTGTAACTGTTTAACGAATTTCCTGGACCAAAATAAGAATAGTAGAATTAAATACGTGGTATTTGCTAATTCACGGTGTGAAAAAATTTAGTGTGTTGATGATCTAGATCTTACTGTGTAATGTGGATACGTTGTTATAAGTGTTTGTAATAAGGAATGGATATTTTGTTTATTTTATTTTATTTAGATGGGTAATTGTTTATTATTATGGGAACTAGGTGGTGGATCTTAAATATTAATCTTAAACTATTGTTTTTGAAATACTTGGCAATTTGTTGGGGTAGATTGGTGGTGTTTGGCAGGCATTGGGTCATGATCTGGGACATGGCTTATAATACTATCGGCAAATGAGTGGTGGGATTGGGTATAAAGGGCATTTGACAGTGGGAGGAATGCTCTGGGGATAGAAATGCTAAGATGAGTAATGGTATTGATAAGCATACGTCGGGTCGTTAATTCAAAATTTGCTATCAGGCGGGAAATTAGGCAGGTCAAACGCCAAAAATTGAGCCCTACTGTGGGAAACCCAGATTTATTAACGAATTAGGGTACAGAACATTCCTTTGGGGACCTATATGCGATAAGTCAGCATCTCTGTATTCTCTCAACCAAGACAACTGGGTAAAGGATTTTAACAGGGAGGTGCAGAACAACATATCTTTCAATTTAACGGAATAAAAATACCATGATTCTAATAGAATCAAAAGGCTTGGAAGTAGTTAAAGAACTGGCAGAACATTGCCTTTATCAAAATTAGTTAGAACAAGATTGATTTAAGAAAAGTAAGTGGAGTTGAAGCGCCTTACCGAAAACCGGGACTAGTTACTACTATAGCTCCTATACTAGCTATATGGAGTTAAAGAACGACTGGAAAGCTATTTGTTACAGATAAATTTACAACTCTCATTAGAGAGAAATTGGAAGCATTGGTGATGGCGAAAGTCCTCGATTTCATTCAGCATTTTTTTTTTCAACTTTAAATAAATTCAAAATCAAATGTTTCGACATACATGATCGAGAAGAAAGAAGCTACAGAAGATTTATTTGTTTTTAAATCGAAATTTAATAATATTAATTTGTAAGCTGTAAATGGCAAAGCGCAGCGTCAAATCGGCAAATGGTGCGTATGTATCATCGCATAGATGTAAATTTCCGCTACATGATAAGAAACGACACACCAATTTAAAACCTAGATGTTAATAAATAATGGTTTCCAGGCGATGTGAAAGTTGTGTGGTGCGTATACAGAAATCAAATATTTTGAGGCGTAGTGCGTGGACAGTAAACCGGAATAAATTTGGGGAGGGGGACACTGACTCGCATCGTGATGTGTATATTTGAAGCCGATAGTCTTGGCTGCACAATTGAGAGGCAAAGCAGGGGAAGGGGTCGGAGCGAGAGGAATGGAGGAATAAGGGTTGTGGAGAGAGATGAGAGACGGGCACAGAGCGGGTGGGGCGGGGACGCAGCGATACAGGAGGGAACAGGGGAGACGGACGGGGAGGGCAAGGAAGGAGCAGAATAGCATAGCGTCGGACGCTGTTAGGTTTAGCTTAGTGTCTGACACTCCTTAAGTACATGGCCTCGTCTTCTCCTCGCCCTACAGTAACTAGCTCTCTATTTCGGGAAGACCGACGGGGTATCCTGGACAGAGGTGGCGGAAAGATGCGTGCGTTGAGAGCAAGTGAAGCGGTAAGGGCGCAGTCGGAAGGCGGGACAGAGTGGTAGGACCAGGGAGGGGAGGGGTACACTGGCCTCGGACAAATATCTGCGCCTCTCCCGGCGCCAGCCCGACACGCAAGCAGGCAGCGGGAAGCTGGGGCGCGGAGTCGGCGCAGAACGTACGCACAGCGGGGACGGAGATCGGAGACAGGCGGCTGGAAAAGGATTCCTTAGAGACGGCTCACCGCGAGTAGACACCAAGAAAACAATATTCGGTCTGACTTGCTAGATCAGGAACTCAGGGGTTCCAGTCTGTAAGGAATTAAAAGTAATGTGAACCAAAAAAGCCCAGCGAACTACTGGAGGGCCTTGTCTCTACATGTAGGAGACGACCCGCGCTCTTGTCTTTGACTGGTCCGGCAGAATGTGTCATATATTCTCACTGTCTAAAGAAAAAATTCATAATGTCGCAGTACATAACGCCTGTTATGCACAATTTATATAATCATTCAGGGGATGTGTTCGGGAATTGGCTTAGACAGTGGGACGCTTCAAAAATAAAACTACTTACAGAATGGTACTTATGGAAAGATGAAACATTCAAGAAGCTGGGTAGAAGATTCTTATCGGAAAAATAGACTAGTACTGAATTCTTACCACATGTTTTATACTTATAATTTAAGTACGATAACTGTTATTATGTCGTTTGTATTTAATATTTCCTGCCAAATAGAATGAATTCATGTATAGAACAACATAATTTAGTGGAAACGTGACATGAGTGAAAGCATATAAGAAAAGTTCGCAAGTGAAGAAAGGGGATGATTATTCTCGATCCTAAGTCCAATATATAAAAGCCTAATTCAGTGTCTTGGGATCATTTCGCGAAACACACTCACCAGGTCAAAAAAGCGAAGGAGGAACGTAGGCACATGTACTTAATTCCGTAATGAGCTAGTGAGTATATAGAACATATTTAAAATGTTAATTGAAAGCAGGCAGGTAGCTAAGGATTGGTACACGAAAGCGCGATAGAGAGAAAGAATGACGAACTCGTGATAAGTGTATAACTAGGAAGATAATGCAGTGACACGAAGTAGAAGAAGAATTGAAACATGCGTGGCCTTCTGAGGTTACAATGGCAGCATCCGTGCGGCCGAGGGAGCGAAGCAGGGCAAAAGGTGGCCGGGGGCTGGGATGTTGGGCCAAGATAGTAGGAGAGAGCAGCATTCAGCTTCAACGGCCACGACAGCGCAACACTGACCCGGCCCAACCTCCCGCCAGCCCGACCCGACCACACCCGCCCATCACCGGTTCGCAATCCAGCTACGCGACAATGTGTTGCAGATGATGGAACAGCACCTCGGGGAGGCCAGTGTGCCTGAGCGGACAGTGACTGTCCGAGCCGGCCCAGCCTGTCCTGCCACGAAGCCGCGCGCGCCGCCCGCCCCGACCCCCCACTCACATTACACTACGTTGTCAT
>BOPP01000242.1:795144-829890 GCA_017312745.1 Gryllus bimaculatus
CCCGGTCTCCTGCTATTGAATATTCTACATGTCTGATTCGCTTTTTATCCCCTGCGCCGCACCGCGTCAATCCGCGCTCCCCCCGGGGGAGGGGTGCAGCGGGCCGCAGCTTCAGGCCGCGAGGGCCGGACGCCGTCCGTTCTTGTTCCTTCCTAGTTCCGCTTTCTCACCGTCGCAGGCGTGGACATCGTCGCATCCCTCAAAGCCTCAGAAATATCCCACGTTCAAAAACAAATCTCCATCATTTTATCTTGATTCCATACCTGACGCGTTCGGATTACATGGCAATGTTACTATCCATCAACGTGCATTAACGATTGCAACACGTCCTTACAAAATCTAGACATAACTCTGAATAAAGAAATCGATTATTTTATATGAAGATTTCAACATTGGTTTTCTGGACGAATATTGCGAGAAAGAGTAGTTTCTCAATTTAATTCGTTACGGATGCGTAAAAAGAAGTAATATTCCACAAAACAACTGTATTTACACTAACCACAGAACTTACAATCTCACGTACATGTTTCGAGGTTTTACCTCATCATCAGTGCTCCCTATAAAGACGAATACATACAGAAGAATGCTTGTAAATTCAGACAAGGATAAAATAAAATACAGTTACATAAAATAAAACTAAACATTTACCAAAGCAAAGTGGTACAAACCATGACTGTTAACAGCTTTTACTGGTCTTTGATGGAAAGAAATACACAAGTATATAAATAAATATATATTCCGGTGACTTACAGTTTTCTAGAGTGGTGTAGTCACAGTTGGTTAATATTGTGCATTGATGAATGGAAGTATACTCTAATACAGTACTCGAGATATATAATCCAGATTCTGAAAAATGCAAGCTCATCTATTAAAAAGAATATAAAATTCTCTGAAGATGGAAAAATAATAAGGAAGTGGGAGGTCTTCATTACTTCGGAGTTACTATTCTATACTAAAAGCCACTTTTTAAGGAAAACGCTGATATCTTCAAGTAAGTGCGAATTTATTTTTTCCGGAAATATTGTTAACGATAAGTGTTACATACTAACTGAACTAACGATACTAAATTAATATTACTAGAACAGATTTAATAGAAGAATAGAATTATTAGAATTACTAGAATAGAAGTAGTCTAGATTATAATATACACGTAGGCTTCCGCAGCTCGTGTTCATGACTTCTACGCTGTCCGGGTGATGCCGTGACATTGGCAGAGAGGCCTCTCTGCAAACGACGCGGCGTCACCCGGACAGCCTAGAAGTCATAGATTATAATATAATTACTGGAATTGAATAGATTGAATTAATATTTCGAACAGAATGAAGGTACAGGACTTGAAAACCTACACCATGTTGTAAGGAGATTTGGATGAAAAAGGCGGTGAGTGCCGCGCAGGGCGAGGTGGCTGCCTGCCCAGCCCCGGCTTCCGGCTTGCTTGCGGGTCACGGGGAGGAATGACGCACTTCCGGCGCCTGACCTGGCGTAAATGAGCGGCCCCGGTGGCAGAGCCTGAGCTGTGAAGTGTGTGCATCTCGGCGAACAGGAGTGCAGTGGTCAGTGCAGCGGACAATGTGACAGTGCAAAGGAAGCAAGCCGTGTGAAAATAAATAATGAATAGAAATGAGCCATGTGAAAAGAAGTAATCAAGTGAAGAACTCAATAAGTGTGATATAAATATAGAAGACTAAATATAAATCAGTACTTTTAGAATATGATTAAAAAATAAACGACTCTATTAAAATAAACAAGTATTATTTTAATTCACCACCAAGAACCGCTACAGCATTGGAAACTGAATTCCACTTATTTATAAATGAAGGTTCTGGCAAATGTATATTGATGATTAGAATTTCTGCTGTTTCCTATATTTTTCTCTGAAACTTGGTATGTTCAAACTCGCTATCTTCCACAGGCTGCAATGATAATGCAAGACTGTAGGGCGCCGAATGGATCAATCATCCAAGAAGACGATGTGCAGTGCAGAGGTCCTCTTTTTGCAGATAAAATATCTGATACCGTACACATATTCACTATTGTTGAGGAAAAAAGAGTAGAATTATTGAATATAGAAAAAGATTTTCGCATGGTTGGAACCAATTTAATAACAAGAAATCTTGAAATTACATAATTCTAACATTAACTTAATTTGCTTTCAAATTATGGTTTTCAGGCATACCCAAATATCTCAAGGAAATTAGTGAATAAAATACAGTAAAATAAGGACTCATTTCGAAGTACTGGTACCCGGGAGCGAATGTAAAATAGAATGCTCCGTTCACAAAGAGGACATTGGGTTGCTATATTGGACATCGAGGTATTAGATACGAATATTGTGATGTAAATAGTAGGACGAAGAAATGTTCGAGGACAAAATAAACAATAAATATGGAACGTTGGAAATTCCTAGGGCACTATAAACATTGTTGTGATTTGTGACATTTATAGAATATACATTTTTATTTTGGAAGCCCCACCTAACAAAATAATACAATAAAGATAAACTGACAATGATGATAGATTTTAGTAAAGGCATTAGCGTCGAGTCAAGACAATTGACCATCGCTACACGAGTAACAGCGAATAACAAAATTACTAGCAAAAATTTGGTAACCAACGGCAACGAAAGTCACATGTTGCATCAGAAGCATGATTTTGGGAGAAGACATTTGGTCGCCGTTGCAAGCACATCGGAAGATTGCTCGTCACCGTCGCGAGCACATGTGAAGCTCGCTAATCATTTTAATAGTTTGACAGAACGTTTCGTTGCCATGAACGAAAGCAACCTCGAGGAGAGATGTCCACCTGAGACATTCAGAAATAATTATTTACGTCAACAGTGTTGATTGATTGAGGTTAGATTTAGAATATTAACTTGAACGTAACTTGAACATCAAGAAGGAAGAACAGAAGACTACTGGTGGTCGACGGGAATCTTCGCGGTAGGTTCTTGTCTTCTGAAGCGTGTGCTACGTCCATTTCATAAACTGTAAGCGCCACGAAAAACGTCTTGCAAGATAGCCAAAATCATTTTTTGCAAAGAAGTTATTAGATTTTTTCATTAAAGGCCTTTAAATAGCAACATACTATTACATTTGATGGCATGCCGAATAATCTATAAAGCAAAATATTGTAATTAGTACAAGAAATAGCAGCAATAAATATTGTGTTGTGTAATTGTGTTATAGAAACATTAAGGATGGTTTTTATTAATAGAAAGACTAAGCAGATCAATTATTTTGTGTTGTTATTAAAAGAATACATTTTCTGCATTTTCCTCGTCCGTACTCGATGAGTCGTCGAGCGATGTAAGTAATATTTAATGATTGTAAATTACATAGGAGTCGGGCATTAATAAATTACTAAGCTCAATAGTTTCAAGCATTTACAAGTTCAGAATTGCAAAAATATTTCAGATTGGTTTGCACAAATTCCATCACATTATGTTAATAAATTCCAGAGATTTTCATTCATTTCAAATTGGCTATGCCCAGCGTGGATCAGATTATATTAAATATTGATATTTTAAATTGTTTTAATTTATAAGTGCAATCTTTAGAAGATTGTAATATCGGGAAAACTGTCGTACCTAGGGACACTTCATGTTGTTCACATATTTTCATTTTTTCTCTTTTGGGTGTGACATTGTCGATATTTCTCTTTCTGAGATGATACACGTCGCATAATATTTATTTGTAATAATAATATTTTTTAAGAAAATTCTGTAAGGTACTTTTTGAGATAATTTGTGTTCAATGTGTACCTCGGTATATCGTCCTGATGTACCTGGGTACAACGTAGAGAAAGTGAAAAAAAATATTAACTACGTCTATATTTTTTATGGAGAGAATATCAAAATAACATTTATTGAACAAAATGAACTTTAACCTAGATTGTAATAAATAGTGTGTAAAGTAAAAAGTAAATTTTTGATGCCTTTAATTACAAACACAGATTGGTCTTGGGGCTTATCTTTTGCTATCTACGTCAACATCATAGAATACGACAAAAGCATTTTTTAAACAAAAATGACTCTAACGTAGATTATAACATGTAAAGGAAACGGGAAAAAACAATGTTTGCTGCCTTTCAGAAGAACTGAACACAAATGGATCAGGAAGTCTAACTTTGGTGTTCATGTTAATGTGCAGAACCTTCATCGTCTTAGAATGAGTAAATCATTATAAATTCGTTTTTAAATATTGCACAATAAAGATTTAAGTTTCGTCCTTTTCTATAACGAATCACTATCAACCAATCAATCAACTTATGAAGAAGATCAACCTAGAAACCAATCAACCTAGAAAGTTTCTGAAGTAAATTTTGCAATTCCGAATTCAGTCGTAAAACAGATGTATTTGTAAAATTTAAAGTTATATAGTGTAAAATAATTTTAGCTGCTATTGTGTGTGGAGTGCAACTCAATGAAATGACCACATTTTGTTCAGAATAATTCAATGTGTTGTGAGTTTATTGGATTGCAAAGGTAATAGTCAATAATTTTCATTTGCTATTGGTTCGATGAGAAAGTTCTTGAGTCGTGAATCTAATTTGTATTGATGAAGCAAATCATGAACTAGAGATATGTTTATATGGAAACTGCCTATTTTAAATATTGATTTGGGAAATTCTATTTGAAGATCAATCTCATTTAATCAATTATTATATAAACATTTTCTTTAAGAGTTTGTTTTCAGAGTGTATCTTTATTTGTAATCTTTCTTTTTCTTATGCAAAGTATTATAGTTCACATGTCATTTCTTTATGCAAAATGAAAAAGGGTATAATTTCACACGGAACGTATTACTGTTGTGTGTCAATGTAATAAATATTAGAAAGAAGTTTTATAGTGTTGTTGAAAAGTTTCAACCACAAGCTTAACCATTTAGCATAGTTGACATGACAATTTATGCAACTTTCAAAAACGAATACATCCAATACATACAACAAATACCAACTATTGTTTATCAGAATATCTCGACTTTTGATTTCTGCAATATACATTAAAAGAAGTATCCACCCTTGATTAGGATAGTAAAATTGATTCAATTGCCTATCTATCTATTTAGCGGTTTTTTTACAGCCTTGGCCGTTTTCCGCATCGCAATTTCCATGCCTTTTTATCCCATAGATCGTTTTCCTCCATTTCTCTTTTTTCCATGGCTTCAGTTATTGCCATGATCCATGTTTTTTCTCGGCCTTCCCCAGAATCTTCTTCGATTTTGTATCCACTCCCAAACTTTTTTGTGGATGTCTATCCGATTTCAACCTTCTCATATGTCCATACCATTTTAGTTGTTTCATTTCGATCGTCTCGTTCAAGGTTGTTTGCACTTTCATTTCATTTCTTATTTCATCATTTCTTATTTTGTCTAACAGACAAAGTTTACTTTTTCGCCAGAACATCATTTCTGTTGATTGAAGTTTGTCTTTCAAATTGTTTGTTAGTGTCCAGACTTCTGCCCCATAGTGTGTGGTACTCGTACTCTTTATGAAGGAACTATACATGCGTTTCTCTGGCTTCTCTGAGTTCCATACGGTTGGATTCAACTGCCTTGTGGCTGGTTCGTCTCTACCATCTGCTGATGGTGTGACTCCCAAATACTTATATTATGTATTACCTTTAATTATTCCTATTCTAGTCTCTGAATCATGGGGCATATCTCTTAGGGCTTTATCAATGTATATCTTAAACAGGGTTGGAGATATACAGCATTCTTACCAACTGTGAAGTTGTCTGATAGACATTTTCCTACTTTTACTTGACTTTTGTTATCTTTATAAAGTTGTTTGCCAGCATTTATGTACGTTGTTGACATTCCTTTTTCTTCCATTGCTTCTTATACTTCTTTTACTGGTATATTATCATAAGCCTTTTTGAGATCAATGAAAATTATGTGAAGTTCTCTTTCTCGCTCAGTTGATTTGTTTTATCAGCTGTTTGAGACAGAAAATATTGTCAATACAGGATCTTCCTGGTCTGAAACCACTTTGATCTTCTTAGTCTGATGTTTGCATTTCAATTCTATTATTTTGCACACGTCCATACAGTCTAACAAAAGATGAAGTCACACTTATCCTTCTATAATTATTACAATATTTTTACACCCTTTTTTGTAAATTGAATTTATATAACCTAATTTCCATTTGCAAGTATTTTACCGCCTTTTAAAATGCCATTCAATAGTTCAGTAATCAATTCCAAGAGTACAATAGGATAATGTTTAACCAGCTCTATGAATATACCTCCAGGCCCAGGTGCTTTATTATTTTTCATGTTTCTTAACACTTTTTTTACCTCTTCCAAAGTCACATCTGGTATGATCGAATATACGTGCAGTGGTACATAATTTATTCCCTGAAATTCAGTTCAAAATCTGTCAAAATATTTTCATAGTGTTTTTGCCACTTTTCAATGCCAATTGGGTCTTCTAAATGCCATTATTGGGTTGTATTAAATTTCATGGAATGCAACATTTTTCATGCCTCTCTGGATTTGATGTTACCAATGCACTTGTCTAATCTGTCACATGTTTCCAGAATACTTTTTTGCCTTCTTCACCAAATATTTCATTCTGTTATATTCATTTCTGTCTTCTCTGTGCAAGGCCATCTCAAATATAACGTTTTCTTTTCTTCAACTAGGTTCTTGGTTCCATCACAAGTCTTTTACAGGTTCTTCTGTCCATCACAAGTCTTTTGTTTATATTCACATTTTTCCTTCTCTCCCAAAGTTTCTTTAGCTGCTTCATGAGTGCATTTTTCTAAAAATTGGTATTTGTCTTCAGAATTTCCTATTGGGATGTACTTTAATTTTTTTGTCATCCGCAATTTGCACAGAAATGCAATGGAATCATCTTGAAGGCTGTTAATATTGTATCTCGGCCACATCTGACTCTCTATTTTTCCACATTTTGTATTTGGTTTTGTCTTTCCGTAACTTTCGTAAGTAAGGTTTATACACAAGGTAAGCTTTTCCTTTTAGTAAGTAGTGATCTGATCCACAGGAAGCACCTCTTTAAACCCGAAAATAGCTCCATTTTATTGATGACTGTTGTTTAGTAATTATGTTGTCAACTATTGATTGCTGTTTTGTAGTGGGCTGATTCAATTATACCTTGTTAAAACGTGACGTTTGTCTTACTCGTCACGATGTCGTGTAGCGTTAAAGGAGAACTGGAGTCGCCTGACCTACTCTCTTAAGTACACAGGAACTCAGAGATAGATAGGTGGCAAAAGAATTCTAAACGCGTAGCATGATGAACTTCATTTTGTGGTCTCTTCATCTAAACGGACGTTTCATTTGAGGTTTGACTGAAAAGAGTGACCTAAACATTTTGTTACCTTAAGATCAGTCAAGGGGACACCGTTTTTTTCGACGGAGTACAGAATGGTTTATTTGAAATGGAAAACTGCATTGCAATTTTTTTTCTTTTCATTTACTATTAATTTGTTATTACTGAATCAATTTGAAACATCTGATACTGTACTATTTACGGTTTCTTTACGGCAAAGAATATCCCTAACTTCCGCAAAGAGAATCGTTCTTCCGTTTCAAACCGTCGAGTGCATATCGTTTACGTATAGTACGAAGATAATAGGGCCATCACGAATTCCATACGAAAGTAATTTTGAATTAAAATAATATGACTAATGACTTCAAAAGCTTTTGAAAAATCTAAAAGTATTACAATAGGTGTTCGTGTTGGTCCATCGATGAAGCAACAGCTTTAAGAAAAGAAAATATGGCTGTTTCGAAATCCATGTTGACAATTTTGAAATCCATGTCTTTAATGGTCATAAATGCCCTGCCGTGGCTGACGAGCGGAGTAACTCGCCTTTCACCAAGGGGGTCCGGGTTCGATTCTCGTCGATAGAGAACAATCTTATGTGAAATTTGCTCCAACAAAACGAGTTTGCTGCTTCACAAGGGCTACTCCAACTTCTGAGAAGTTTCCTAAAACCTATCCTAATTCTTTCTCAATTCTTGCTGTTTAGTAGTGACGCGCTTAGCAGGATATCTCTCCTCTATGGCTACATTCTGTCAAGTGACTTTATGCGAAGTTCAAGTAATAGTTTTTGTTCAATGACCTTTTTTAGTAATTATCACGACATAAAGTTGACAAATCATGTTTTTAAATTTCGTATTCTGCTATATCTTTGTTAATTACTGGTGAAAAATAAGTTATTTACTAATTTCTTCTCAAAGTGGCACAAAGCCATCCTGGTGTAAAGTATTATTTATATCGCAATTTCTGTTCGAATCAACACATCTCAGTCAGCGTGTTTTTGCAAATCGTTATTAGAACAAGAATATGAAGAGCTAAAACTGAATATTTTCAAGCAAATATCGATTCTAATTCCACAATTAAAGCTGCGTCTCGTAGAGTTAATCATGCCCTAAAGAATGAGACGGAATACACAGATCTACAACTGCCATCTCACGGAGCGGAATGTCATTGTTGTATTTTAGTCGGATATTTCCTGAAGGGTGGCAAATAGAGCACGGGAAATGAGAATTTGCAAAATTACTCCAAACTTACCGTGAACAATGTACATGACCTTTTTTAAAAAACTGATATTTTAGAATATATTTCATTTAACAAAAAAATATAATTGAAAAAGTACTTTTTCAATGTTAATTTTTGGTATATTTGTACTTTTGTATTTTTTTTTGTCCAATAAAACCTAATTGGATTAATTTAAATTTAGAGTATTAGATATTGACTCCATGTGACGAGACGGCCTCATATAGTAATTGACTGAATGTGATTTCTGTAGACATTCGGTTGGTTTCTGATTGAGAATGAATTTGATTTTTACAAACGACGAAAAGAAAATACCTTTGAAAGCGTGAAAAAGGGATCTCCAAGATTCAGCGAGGGCATTTGAGAGTAAACCAGTGACTTAAAATAAATTCAGAATTCCTCCCATGTCGTTGTGGAAGTTTGTTCTACAACTAATATTATGGCGAATATATACAGTTCAAGTTAAGACAATGAAATTTCAAACAGTAAAGTCAACATAATCAACTACAGAGTAAGTCAATATTGACACAAGCAAAAATGAAATAACTATGCATTCTACAATTGCTTTCTCAAATGAACTCTTTTAATTAAAACCGCACTTCACGTTTGCTGGTGCCAACTTTTCTAGAAGTTTGTCTCAGATCAAATCCTATCGTAGTTCTTGTGAGCGTTCAATGCTGTTTCCACGAACTACATGCACATTATTATAATGACGATGAATCCCTAATAGCTTGTGATGTAATAAGTGGTCAATACAACGATGAGCTCTTTAAAAGGAATGAAGGGAAGGGGAATCGGGAGATTCCCGCGGCGGCCAAAAAGTTATAGCGGCCAGGAAGCAATGCCCCACATTTCACCTTCATGCAATAATAATGGTAGACAGTTGTAGTTGTTAACCCTTCAAAGTTTCGTATTTTCAGCGTTAGTGTACGAAGTTTCAAGTCTCTCCTGCAGATGACAGTTCCTTAACAAACTGTTAAAACGGCGGCTGTAGACGCCGGACGTTCCAAACAGCGAGCACTGCTTGAAATCTTCATTGCGGAGAAGGAAACTGGTGAACATCCAAAAATGCTTGTGAGCAGTGGATGGCCCCTCTGCCGTCGCCAGAAGTACCGTTGGACGTTTGGGTAAACGGTGTTAGAGCTTCGGAAAGTGAAGGATGAGATCTCCAAGATTTGCCGCATTCCGAGCATCCCGCCACAGTGACGAGTCCTGCCATGCTGGTCGTTTTGGGATACTATACTGATGATATAATTCATGTTGATGTTATGCCCAAAGGCAGTATCATTAATTTATATTCATAAATCAACACTATCAAATATCCTAAAGAAGCATTTCTCGTGAGTTCAATCCCAGAAGTATTGTGTACAAAGCTTGCTCTTAAACGATACTGCACGCCTACCACGTGTCGCAACATAAGAAGCACCGAAAAACTGGACTCTGTTTCCCCATACACCATACAGTCCGTATTTAGTCCCCTCCGATCCCTTTGAGAAACTGAAAAACGTTATTCGCGGAGGAAAAATTGAAGATGCCGTGAAAGGACGGAAAGGCAACGCCCTCAGGAAAAGTTTGGTTCCAGCAAGGCATACTTTGCCTTGTTTCGCGATGGCGCAAGGCTATACATGTCGTGAAAAATAGAGCCTGTAGAAATGTAACCTGTATTAATAGTGTGTGCAAATTTCAGGTTCTTCCAATAAATATTTCTGGAGAAAAAAATGAGGGGCATTATTTTCTGACCGACCCTCGTATATTTGAGAAAAGTTTGAAAATGTTGTTTGAAATTGATACTCTTCCTGTAAAAATCAAAATAGCCGTTTCAATTCGTAAGGTCTCGAGATCGGCCAAATCGATGAGAATATATCAATTCGGGAAAAATCATGTGTACGGATTAAGCACTAGCGTTGATGGACATATTAAGGGACGGAAAGCTGGAATAAAACTTGATCGAGATGGGTTCATTGGCACAGAAGCTGAAGTGAAGTGAAGACTTGTTACAAGTATATTTTTAATCTTTTAAAATTAGTAAAATATAGTACGAATGTAACTAATTAAATATTGTCGTTAAAATAAATAATATTTTCCTTTTTATGTCAGTATAGGCACTAATCGTAAGGAAAGTGTTACTCAGCACAAACGTTTTTACCTGACAAATTTCTGTCTGAATTTTACTTTTTTTTATTTCTAGAGTGCTATAAAGTAACGTTCGAGTATTATGTGGCACTCCATTTGAGAAAAAGTGCAAAGGAAAAACATTGGAATCATTTTTTAGCAAAATTTGGATTAGTCATAGAATCCTCAAACGCAGCACTCCCAAAATATCCGTTTGTTACTCCGATTTAAACACAGTGGCACTTCAAGGTCACAAGATGGATGGAAAGGGGATCACTGTCATTCAATCAGGATCGTCGTTACGACTTAATGTTTTGGTATTAAAGCTTCTGATTGGAAGGCAATGCCCACTCTCCTTTTAGTCCGTGACCTCGCCGTGCCACTGTGTTTAAATCAGAGTATCAATTCGCTGTGCCTTGAATTCAGCTAGATCGTTTGAGGAGTGTGTATTTTGGAGCAAATCGTTTGAAAGTAGTTTTATTCACAGACGGACGGGCAGACAAACGTACAGTCGAGGGGAAAGGCGGAGAGACAGCAGAGGGGTTGACAGGCGCTCGGATGGACCGACGGAGGGGGAGAAGAGACGGGCAGGTGGACAGACGAAAGGGCGAACAGACAAACTGGCTGTCGGGCAGATAAGCAAACGAACAGACAGACACACGGGCGGGCAGATGAACGGGCATACAGAGAAAAGGATAGTCACACCGACGTTTTACCTTAAACTAATTTTCTGTCAACAATCACCCACAAAACTTAATTCTGCCTACACAACGTATTAGAGGGTGATTAGTGATTCCGAGTGCGTCAACTGTTAGATAATTAGTCATGTAAGTGTTTCATCGCGGTAGAGGTGATCTTACTCCGCTTGATAGCGTCATCCGGTGTCGAACTACAAGTCGGCAAGAGGTGTTTTCCCAATCACGTATTTCCCACCCGCTAATCATCGCCCTAGCCTAGACAAGCGCTAAGCTCCCGACTAGTCTCCCAACACGTGTGGAAGATAGTGTAAGTGTGTAATAGTAAGAAATGAGTATAGGTCAAGCAAGATGAAGAAAATATCACGCGCCGCTCGTGGCCCGTTCGTTAGGGTACTGCTTCGGTGTTTGCCTGGTTTTGAACGGGGAAACCACGCAAAACTACCGATCAGAGCAGCCGGACGGTAGAATTATCCTACACACAGCGGTTGAATTCAACCCAGCTATCTAGCTGTCGAACATTCTGCCACCGTTGGGACTTCAACCGTAGTACCTTCCGGTCCGAGGCACTGCAGTGACATAAATCGATATCCTGAGCCGAATAAACCCGTGGCATCAGGTGAAGAGGAATTGGCACTGGTAATGGGAGAATTGGGTTTAGGTTCAGGGGAGGAGGTAAGTGGGTTTGAAATCAGAGCGGAGAGGAAAATTAAGAATGGTGAAAGGTAAAGGTTTTTGACAGGAGACTGCGTGACATTCGACTTCAGGATGTGTAGTGCCAGATCATTACTATACCGGGTGAAGTATTTGCTCGAGAGGAAATTTAGTTCAAAAGTGTGATATTTGTTTCTCTCAAGGGTTCAGTTTTAATTGATGGTTTGCGTGCACAATCTCACTGCGTAGTGTTGGTCAGTTATACCAGAAGGGCAGATTCGAGACTACAATGTTACTGTTTGTGACGCACATTGTAGTTTATTTACACGTTGTTCAGATGTAAAGGAACCGTCCAAATTAATGTCATTAGTTCCTATCATAATGACTCAGTCGCGATACGTCAGAGTCTTCGGGTGGGTATCTGTCTCTGACGTCACGTCCCCAAACCACGCATTTGGTTTAATAAAAGATAAAACTGTGTAGCTGTATGATAATTTGAGAATGGAGAACACATGGTGGCCATAAATTGTTTGTTTCTTGTCCATTTAACCTGCAAGGAACTAATTACATTCTGACTAGACATGGGGAATTTTAGATATATAGACCATGCATTCTGGTTTCCCATCGCAACGAGGATAAAAATTTTAAAATACACCATATGTCACAATATGTAAAATTTAGTAAAACCCATACACAAAAAAATAGTTGATAATATCATCTTAAATGACAAGTAAATGTCTAAAATAAATCAATAAATTACACTCTTTAACATGCGTTGATTTTCCGAATTACATGTCATGCCCTTTTATTCTAGTTTCCTCTCACTCCATGTACTGATTCTCCAAAATACTAAATACTTTGTCTAAAATGTAATGTAGAAAAAAAATATTCGTCTGGTTTAGATCAATTTTCGGATTGTTTATTAAAAACTTGTTCACCTGCCATTATGTACCCATTAACTCACATTTTCAATACATCTATACGCGCAGAAATATTTACTCATATTTTAGAAACAGAAACAATTAAGTCACTTTTTAAAAACGACAGCACACATTAAATTCAAATTTACCGGTCAATTTCTCTTTTGTGCTATTTCTCACAAATATTAGAGAGGCTTTTCTCTACGGGTATGGAAACTTTTCTCAGGAAACACAATGCGTTTTCATACTAACAAAACGGTTTTGGGAAATCAAAATCCATGGAAACTGCCATTTTTTCGTTTTCTTAAAGATGGTGCATCATCAATGGACCAAATTGAAGCAGCCATTGGAATATTATTAGATCTTTCAAAAGCTTCTGACCGAAACTTCTTGTTTTCAAAATTACCTTCATTTGGAATTCGTGGTATTGCCCTATATCAAATAACCTCATACCATAAACATCGATCGCAAAGTAGAAATAACGCAATGGCACGAGAGAACATTATTTACTTATCTTTCGAATTCTTTGCCAATTGAGCATGAAGTTCTGCAAGGTTCGATCTTAGGTCCTGTCCTCTTTTTGTCATATGCCGTCGCCTATCAGCCACTTTCCCCTGCCACCCACGACGATTTTCCTCCTCGTTATCTCAAAGGGGCGGAGCAATTTCTGAAGTGTAAATGACGTCACAGCTCAGGTGAAGCTGCCTCGCTATCGTGGAGAGAAGGAGATGGAATAGGAGAGGGCACGCAAGTGAGTCGGAATAGAAGTAATTGGTAAGCGCGGGCGCGAGAACCAACCCACCAATTCCATTAGCAAGGTCTGCGAACGCTGACGAACCACACGGCAGCCGGCCACGGGGAGGAGCGATAGAACTTTTCTCGACATATTTTACCGTGAAAATTACGCTTAGTTTATGGTATCTATTATTGCAAGGAATTTTACGACAGAATAAACTGATAGTAGGAAAGAGTGAACAACGATAGTAGCTAAAACTTTCAGTCGATTTTCTTCAAAATTAATATCCCCGAATCGATCTAGCTGACTTTAAAAACGATATTTTGATTTTGGGGATACTTAACATGAAACTCCTGGGCCATTTCCCTAACTTTTCAAGAAAATGGCTCCATCGTTTTATATTAAAGGATATCCCCGGAGAAGATTGTAAAAATTTCCCCTAAATCAAATGACATACAAAATAGTTACAGTCTAATATAAAAATAATATTTTTGAATGATTTCTTAGCCCCCGTCCATCCATCTCCACCCCTTTACAGTCAAATACGTGTTTTTTTAATTTTAAGTTTTATTTCGAGAACTTATGACTTTTATCTGATTGAAAAAATCTGAAAAATAATAAAATAACTCTTACTATCAGAGCACATTTTTGATATTTTCTATTTGCTAACGTAAAACAATATTTCAAAAATTCTAACGCAAAACAGTATTTTTAAAAAAATATTACTCTTATAATTCTGGAAGAGTCTCGAAAGAAATCTCAAAAGTTCCTCTCAAAACACAATTTGTTGTAAATTTATTTCAGATTTTTTCGACTGCTAGGATGCAGTTAAAAATATTTAAAAAAAACATTTTTAGTATTTCCCGCCTTGAAATCACCTTGCCTTTAAGCACACTTTGAAAATGCCTGCAACAGTTTTGTGGATTTATTTGAGTGTTTATTATACATTTGTATACATTGTTAAGTCAAATTATTACTGGGTGCTAATTAATACATTACAAAGTCAAACTAGTACTGGGTGCTACCATCAAGTAATAATTTGACGTTGGAATGTAGTTAAAATTTGTCATGCTTTTAAATTATGGTGACATTAATATGAAGGAAAATGCTGAAATTATCTTTCACGATGAAAGTAAAGGGACGATTTTTTCTATGTATTTTCATCTCAACGCTCAGTAGTATTGGAAAGGTTTCTCTCGCAACGTACCAGATCTGTAATGCTGTAAACTACATTTCTGGGATGGGCGTTTGCAGTTGGGTGCTAGGGCTAAAACAAGGGCCAGATCTCTTCTGTCAAACTCGCTGTACATTTTTATATTCCAATTTTAGACGTATTTTTGTTTCCACAATTTCTTCATTAAAATACTCTCTAATTACACTTCAAGTATCAAATTTAATTACCCTTTCCCTATTATGAATTCCTAATATTTTATTATGAAAATGTTTGTGTAATCACCCATTGCTTATACCCTTCACTTGTCTTTTCGAAACATGCGAATATTCATTCAGTAATTCATAAATAACATTCATTCATAATATATTTTCATTATTATATAATAACTCAGAGTTCGAGTGACTGTGTATCCTTCCTAAACGGTTATTTATTTATTTATGTTTCCCAGGTCTGCTACCAGCAGAGTTCCTTAGATATTTTAGACATAAACACTTTTTACTTCCACTCTTGCACCTTCGACTGTTTGTCTTTTTATTAAATTCGTCATTTTTTAGTTATCTTATTGCATCTTTGAAGTAATCATTGTGACGCATCCGAATGGGCCGTCACTTTTTAAAGACAATACACAGTTCGCTATTTTATTCCTTGAGTAACCGTTGCGTTTGCGTAACCGATTTACATTGCTTATTCATCAGTTTTCATATTCCTTTAACTGTCGAATTATAATAAAATATATAAACAAAGCAATAAAATAAATTACAATAAAACTATAATAAAATGGAAAATTAGAGAAAGAAAATGACGGATCATGATAAACAATAATTTATTGTATATCGTAAGAATTTAGTGACGTCAATTTCTTATAATCGTTTGAAACAGATAACGGTTTGATATTGTAACATATTCACATCAAGACATGTGCTGAAAACACAATGATCTCAAAAGGATTCAAGGAATTTTCAGGATTAGAGATATCTTCGTAGAGGAAAAGAAAATCAATGAACACTTGTAAAATAACAGAACGCGAACATGAGATTCTTCGTGCGACCCACATGGAATAAGATTCCACATGAGAAGAGATAGAGCCGCCATAAAGGCCAGTAACAACGGGGCGGAGATCCCTCGCAATGGGCTTCACAAAACCCCGAAATCTTCTTCGTAAGTCGTTCGTGCGTACCCCTGCGTTCTTTTTCGACCATTGCAAGTGGTCGGGAATGTTTAACGTCCCGTTTCAAGCGCCAGGCAATCCTTATCCCGTCGTAAATCTGTTTGGAAGTACATCGCGTGATTGGATCTGCGAGGGTATAAGAGGTGAGAGGGGCTCTCGGCAGCGAACGGCCGCTGAAACTGAAATAAGGCAGACAACAAGTTGGCGAAGGGCTGAACGGAAGTTGGGCGCACCGCGGTCGTAAGCCCTTGAAGAGGCGCCTCGAGCGGGGGACCGGGGCCCTCACCGCAGGCCCTCCCGGCGGCCCTCCGGGCTCGGCCTGGTCAGCGCTCGCTCGCGCCGCCCCGTGCCCCATCCCGGCCCGGCCCCGGGCGGGAATGTCATAAATCTGCAATAGCCTCACGTCTAAATGCTATTACCTGAAACTTGTGCGGAGCAAGTCGGCGCGCACCTCGGCGCTCCGGGCGGCGCCGACCGACGCCGAGAGGCCCGCGCGTGCGAAGGGCGCTCAAGGAGCGCTGCCAGCGCCCTTCTTCTCTCTCTTCTCCTTTTCTAACATCTCTGCATCTCATATCTGCCATCACTCTCATCTCCTCTCTCTCTCTCTCCATCTCTCTCTCTCTCTCTCTCTCTCAGGCGCGACGGGCGCGGGCCGCGCACGCTCTTGTGCACCAGCACATGGCCACACTCAACCCTTCCTTCAAACGATTACAACCATTGGTCCACAAACCAAAGCGCTTCTAAAAATAAGTTCATTTCACGCTCCTGGTTTTTTCAAAACAATGCACGGGAATTATTGAATTTTCTTTGCTGTTCTTCGAAGATTACTAGAAAGAAGAAACCATCCGCACATTCCACAAATTTATTTTGTTTTTGAATTCGTTCTTCTCCTTTTCTTTCTCGTTAATCCAAAAAATCGCAATTTAGCAAATGGCAATGACTTTTAACACACGAGCAAATCAGATCTCTACTTCCCTTTGACTTTTTCGCTTATTACTTGCTTATGTAGTAAAGAGAAGTGTTGTAATGCTGCAGGGAAATGTGGCGATTATTCGTCATACTTAGGTGGTTTCATAAGTTACCGGCCGGATCAAGATATCGCTCATCAATGAGAATCCTCCCGCGCCTTTTTTAGTCTATCTTGTCTACTGTTGTAATGCTACAAGTATGCAGCAGACATTTCACACACGTTTGTGCAGGGAGGTACTCGAGTTGAATGCTGTGCGTGAAATTTCATAGTGTTCATCTTTTTCATGGCATCGCACTTGCGCTTACTACTTAGATTGCAAAGTTTATTGTGAAGGACTATGGCTTTAAGAAGTTGGACAGTTCACACTGCAGTTCAGGTTGGGCACCCAGCTAAGTGTACAACTTATCAAAACTAAAGAGATACTTTCAGGGAAGAAAAGTTTCTTCCCTGAATGTGAGAAGGAGAAAGAAGTAAGTTTTGACCATTTTGGAAACAAAAATTCGAAGTTTTAAGGCCTAGAAATGTTAATATACAAATGTGAAAAGAGATTTGGGGGTGAAGGTGAAGTTGAAAAGTTACGTAATATTTTTCTTTCCATCAAAATTAGTAAGCAATTAAGTTAATGGGACCAGAAACTTATAAAAACTACCACCTGAAAACTCATATTCCGGAGCTCCTGGGTCGTCTGACTGTCTGTCTCTCGGTCCGTCCGTACAACTTCCCATCCGTCTGTAGTCAATACTAGTTCCTTAACCGTTCATACCCTTTTCTACGACATTGATATACTCCGACCCGGTGAAATTCGGCATTGTGCAAATTTCAAACGTATTTTAATTTTTAGGATCCTTTACTTTGAGTCACAGGATTTCAAAATTTTCTCAAAAGAGACTCAACATTTTCAATTAACAATTCTCGTCGGAAAGAGTACAGAACGCTTAAAATGTCTCATTATGGTTTTCACTGAATTTTCCAAAATTGTAAAACTTAAAATAATCCTACCTACAACTATAATATTGAGAATACAGATTTCTTTCTTAATACATTTTTTCTTTATTCATAAATATTTAAATAAGATCACGTACACATTTTACTTTCTAGTCTTAATACATCTTTCTACTTACTAAAAGGATAAAGAGAAAAAAGAAGATAGAGAAAGAGAGAGTATTAGAGAAGAGAAAGTATTGCAATCGGGTAGCAGAAAACCGCCATTTTTCAACATAAATACTCTAATTGTCAGGCCCTGGTTCCGATATGTAGTATTACTTTCTTTAACACGTGTAGTCAGCATCCATGTATTATGGGGCCTTGATACCAAACAATCTCTTGATAGCACGTCTCAGTCCGTCTGTCTGTTGTACGCCCGTCCGTTTGTATGTCTGGAGTCAACGCCGGCGCCTGAACCGTTCAGTCAATTTTCTCCAAAATCGATATTCCCCATTTAAGTGATGTAACTCGAGGTGCTGCGAGTTTGAAGCAGATACTTTGATTATGGGGATACATTAAATGAAGTTTCAATATTTGCAAAGTGTTCTCAAAAATGTCACCGTGTTCTCATATAGTGTAAATAACGCTTTCACTACTGACCCAGATTTCATTATCGTTGAACTCGCTGAATGATCGCAAAATGCAAAATTTACAAATGATGTTAGAGTAGCAACACTACTTCTTTACACAGACGCCTAAAGAACAAGCAGTTGAAGTTCGTCTACTTTACACTCTCTTAACTTAAACTTCGTTCACAGTAGTATGGAACTATAAGGAAGTATTTAATTTTATTTCCTCGCCTTACAAAGTTCTCATAATAGACAGAAAATATATAAATGCTGGGGCAAACGCAGTGATTTCTTTGGCAGAAAAACTCGTATCACAAATCTGGATAAATCTTTTTCCTATATCTAGTACATTACTTCCTCTAACAAGTTTTGTAGTCAGAATCCACATTTTTTGTGTCCTTGATATCGAAAAATCGATTGACGGCAAAACCACTGTGGGCAACGCTAGCACATAAACTGTTCAGCTGATTTTTTCCAAAGCTGATATTGCCCAATAGATTCAAAGGAACTCGAACCCCTCGGAGTTTGAAACGGATATTTTATTTCCTGGAGTGATTTACATGAATTTACAATTACATTTTCAAATATTTCTCAAAAATGGGTCCACTTCTTTTATTACTTTGTCTTCCGATAGACTGGACGCTTAAGAATGTAAGACGTGTAAGAGTGGCGAAGAACTCATATTAATTGCAAAACCTAACTTTCCAAAAAATTGTATATGTTGAATTTTTTTGTCGGCGCCTTCCAAAAACAATAATAATGAAGATAAAATATTATTTTTTTAATACAATATGTTGTTGAAAGACGGATATGGATATCTCAGAATTTAAGAAAACGTGCATAGAATTCACTTCTTCACTTAGTACGTTACGTATTTTTTAACTGTATTTGACGTTAAATACATAAACAGAAATAAGGTCATGAATAATTTTTTGAAAGGGTGAAATCGATTGTGAGAAAATATGTCAATCTTCTGTCTGTCTGTCCGTCGGTCGGGCTGGCTTTCTGTCCAGGCTGTGGTTAACGCTAACGTATAAACCGAGCCCGCTCAATTCAGTGGCTCGGGGAGCGGTCACGAGCCAGATTCCTTTTCAGGAGCCCGAAAATTCGAAAAGGGGATGGTTGTCACCGGCTAAGGAAATGGCTTGCGGAGGAGACTGCAGGCATATGCATAGACTTGATTGGTACTTTAAGAAATTTGGGAAACATTTGTTGAAGGAAAATATATTTGAATTTACGCTTACAATTTGCCAAAAAATGTTATGAAGAGCTTTTGTTTATTTTGGATCAAAATGAATTATAGTTCAAATGTATTTTATATTGCTTTGTAGATTGTCTTAGGCAGCTAGATCCTTTTCTTATGACGAACAACTATTACAATATGAAATCTGTACGTGTTTTAACACCTAAATTAATATTAACATATTGCATAATTTAATAAACGATACTATGAAATACCAACGCTTTTGTTTAGCCCAATTTGCAAGTACTTCGGAATTTGTTAACTCTGGAAACTCTGGTAAATTGTCAACGGTATATTTTTAATATTTTGGAAATAGTCCCAATTTGATAATAAACAGTTTGTTTTCATGGAATACGTCTAAAACAGATTCATTCATTAAAACTCACCTTCTTTACAACCAACGTTTCGACAAACATTTTGTTTGTCATCTGCAGGGATTATTAATGTAAAGATCGAGAAAGAAATTCACAAAAACGTTTTTTTTATTTATCTAAAAATTAAGTACATAATTCAAGATAAGTAACTTGTCAACGGGTCTACAACGTACGATGTGTGCAAATTTTGCACTTCTCCCCATAGTACGTCAAAGAGTTTTCAACTGTTTTTGACGTAAAAAAATTAAAGATGAGGCATACGCCAAACCGTTCTGAAGTTCACTCGGCTGCACTCTCTATTCCCTCCCCATCCCAAGCTCCCTATCACCAACAGGACCCTCGCGGTGATCACGTCCTGGGTATGATTATAAGACATAGCCTTTATTTAGCCAATGAACCGTCTCAACACCAAAATTTAATCAAACTCCACGTAATGGAGCGACCCTAAAGGAGATGGGATCAAATATTGATATTGCAATTGCTAACGATGCCTCAATGTCCCGGCTTCGGCGGAGGAGAGTCAGACACCAAAGAGTCATGAGTGACCATAACGCTATACGTTTTGAATTTAGTAATGATACGCTGGTGGATGATACGGAGGATCTTCATAAATCTTGAATTAAGAAGGCAAACTGGGTTTAACTCCAAGATGCAATACAGGAAGGGGCTGCCAATTCTAAATGGCAATCCTCCCTCGAAGAGAATGTAGTACAAGTAACAGAATTCATAGCAGCAAGCAAGAACTATTCCTCATAGTCCCGTTCTCAGTGCGAAGGTGGCTAGCTGGTAGTCTCACAAACTTACCAATATGGTGAAGACAGCAAGTCTGCTTAATCGGAGATATCATCGCCACAAAAGAAGAGTAACTGATTTGATATAAATATTCCTAATTGAGGCCACAAGGTACAAAAATAAAGTGACTAGGAAAATATAGAAGAGAAAAGACGATCTTGGCAGAGCTAGGTTACCAAAGTCACTGAGACGGACTTATGCACCTTGTAGACTAGCTGCTGGAAAACTCAGGATAACTGAGCCATTTTGCACTATAAATGGGAGATGCGTGAGCTAGAATCTGGAAGGAAACATGCTAAAAACAGCCTTCTCCCAGGACAACCCGGCAGATGATAACATGGAATAAGTAGAACTTCGAAATCAGGTATGGAAGAGCTATGACGGAGAAACCTCTACAAAATAACTAAAAGATATTGTTGCAGGACTTAGAATGAGTAGAGAGCCTGGCATTGATAGCATCTGTGCTGCGATGATCAGGGCGGCTCATCCATTCATACGAGAAGTTCTGCTCGAGTTATACTACAAACGTCTGAGATACGGTTATTTTCCATATAGGTGGAAGATCGCCAAAATACTCTTACTAAGTAAGAAAACGGATCGTCTAACTTCCAATCTTAAATATTATACACCTGTGTGTCTCTTGTCCGTTCTAGGTCAAATACGGGATAAAACGTGTATACATAGACTGCAAGTGTGGATAAAGTCTCGGGAGGCGGGTGTTTGTCGGCAACACAGTAGGGGTTTAGATCAAACCTGTCTCATGAAGATGCTGTCAATGCTCTTCTTCATGAACTGGGATATGATGATGGCCAGAAATGCTGCGAGAATTGTATTCATCAATATAAGAGTTTCTTTTGATAACGCCTGGAGGCCCTTTGTTTCGAAGGACGCAAGGCACAATGACATATACCCAAAGATCTGTATTACAGACTGAAAAGCTTCCAGGCGAGAAGAGCTATCATCAGGGAGGCTGATGAGGAGGTGGAACATAAGCTGAATAACAGGTGTCCGCAGAGATCTAATTCAGGGCCAGTTTTCTGGAACGCAATAATTGATTGCAAAAATGAACAAGTAAAGGCAATTTGCGTACGCTGATGACTTTGCTCTGGTTATCAGAGGTAGGTTACGGGCTGAAGCAGAAAAGAAATAAAATGTTGCTCTACAGTTGGTATCCACCTGGTGCGAGGCAGCTAAGCAAGAAATTTCGATTGAGAAAACTAACATTATGTTTATGACAAACATAAAAACAACTCCTGGAAGAAACAGCTCCTGGGTTCCTTGTTGCACGCTATTCTCTACCATCGGAAATGCTTGAAAACGCTGTATATTGGTTATTTTGCTATAACTGCATTTAATAATTCTGCAGATGTAATTGTTCAGGAAAAATCGAAATGTGTACAAGGAACTGATATACATGATATTGAATTCAGAAAATTCACCTTTAGGAAATGAAAAAGGTCTGGCAACATTGCTGATAAGGCATGCTCGAACAGTAAGTATTGTGTTGTGTTTCTTGTCATGTGAGTCCCAGCAATGAGAGATCTGGAAAGTTTCTTGGATGTGACTGCTTGTTGTTATAGGTTCGTGAAGGTTTGTGCTTTGTATTAATTGAAAAGACGAAATGACTTATGATAGTAAATAGCCCAAATACGTTATGTTATAGTCGAAACTGTCATACCTAGGGACGCTTTTCATGTTTTCAGTTTTTTCGCTTCTTTCGAATATGGCATTGTAGTTGTTCCTCTTTTTGGAACTACACATCTCAGCATGTGTATCTTTAGAAAAATAATTTTTAAGAACATTCTATATGGTTATTTTTGAGAAAATTTATTTCTGCACAATGTGTCCCTACGTACGCTGTACTGCTGTATCAGGGGAAACACATAACGATGTACCTGGGGACATTGTTGGAAAAGTGAAAAATATTACAACTGAATAAATATATGTTCTTTTTTTCATGGAGAGAATTTTTAACCTGGATTATAATTAACAGTGTCTAAATGAAAAATTAAAGTTTTGCTGCCCTTAAATCCAACCAAACACAGATGGTTCTCGATTGTCAGTTTCATCAGAAATAAGAACAGCATTTTTGAAACAGAAAATATTTCAACCTAAATTATAACTTGTGAAGAAAACGGAAACCAATGCTTCCTGCCTTTGAGAACAACCAATAACAGATGGGCCAGGGATCTTCACTTTTGAATCCTCCATGTCAACTTCATATTTACAGAACCTTCATCAATTACGTTTAGAATAAGTGAATTATTATATGTACATTTTTTCAATATTGCACAATAAGCTTATCAGATTCGTCCTTTCAAAAACTTAACCATTGCTGAACAATGAATTGAAATTATGACCTTTAACAACAATCAAAAGTGCATTATTAATTGCTTCTGCTAGTAGTTGAGAACTTTCGTTGTTTTCTTTACTTCATGGCATGGCCATATTGCATCATGAAACCAACTGAATACAATTTAATACTACGTTTATGTACTTTGGGACGTCCTTAAGTACATTAACAGTCACTGCCCTTAGGAACAACAATCTGCAATCATTAATAAGCATGGATACCGTTAATTGTAGGTTTTTTGTAGAAGGTAAGTATACACCTTGAAATAACTACATTATATGCTAGTAAGTGTAGATCTACGTCACGTTTCGTAAAGTAGTAGGAGTTATTACAAAATTGAAGAAAGAGAAATGCAAAATTGTTTACTTTTCAATCGTCAAATTTATTAAACTCCCATAAAAACACGGAAACCGCTCACACCACAAAATCGGTCACTTGAGTAATCGCAAATGGCAAATGGAATGTAGGGAAAATAACTTCTCGAAACCATGCTTCATCCCTAGGTAGTACGACAGTTTCCCTATGTCACAGTAAAGAGTTGCCGCTACACTACCTCCTGAGAACGTCACGTTGAATGAAGATAAATGCTACAGTGACGAACATTCAGAAGACAGAAGGAGATATCCGTGCTGATCTTACATTTCAAACCTCCTGTGAAATATTCAAAGCCTACTCTCCTGTTTTCCTAACACTGATTTATTTCATACTGTGTCTATGTGGATCTGTTGATATTGGAGCGCGTCATTTTGCCATATATATATATATATATATATATATATATATATAGGGAGACATAGGCAATTACAAATTGCATCATCACATTAAATCTGAGGCCGATATAGAAATTCTGAAATTAGATCTGGATTGAAAGGCAAATTATCTTCCAGAAACAGCGTGTTTTGTTCTTGTTACAGAAAAAAAGGAATTTGTAGACCAGTGTTGTTAGTTCATTTGACTCCTAGTGTTCATTCATGGCGTCAAAATTATTTGGAATTCAGGAGTTGATATTGGACATTCTTTATCGCATCTACTACTTAATCTGTAATTCGTTTGATGACTTTTTTGCACATGTTTAGGTATTTAATTATTGTGGGGGGTAAACATTCTGCTTGAAACATTGGTTACATTTTCCATTAGACTTTTCTCCTCCAATACTGACAAATTTTTATTCGTTTTTTGTGCTGCGCAATATGTGTATTGCTTTAAAACTTTCCATTTGATACAATATGGCATCCCTTGTTGCAAATAAGTTCAAGAAGTTTCAGATTTCTAAAAAAAGTGTAATTATTGAATCGTTCACTCATGCGTTTATGGATTCAGTTATATTGAATGTCATACTCATTACTAATTTTGTGTGCAAGGAGAAATTGAGAGGAAATCAATAATAATAATAATAATAATAATAATAATAATAATAATAATAATATTGTTATTATTATTATTATTATTATTATTATTATTATTATATGTCTTCATTTGTGGCTAGGATCAGGCCAAGAGGCTTGCTTTTCCACTTAGCATCTTTAATAAGTATACAAAAATGATAGTAGTGGTGTTAGAACAACAAACATTGCATGTTACAGAAGAAAATTAAATTTGTGACTATACTGAATTAAATGATCTACATGAAATTAAGTGTGGAAGCCATAAGTTACAAGTGGATTTTACTGTCTTTTTTACGGTATTCTTGTAATTATTGCAAAATACAGACATCCATGATGCAAGGAACATGCTTAAAATGAAATGCAAGAGAGCAACTATTTAACATACTCAGAACCAATAATTCTAATTTCTTCCAAAATTCCAGTTACAATTTATAACCAAAGTGACTGAAAAGTGAACAGGAGTGTATATTTTGCAATTACGTCTGCGATAAGTGCTTTTATTAGCCAACTGCACATCTCATTACGGACAAGGATCTCCTGCTTTGGCAGGGAAATATTGATATTCCTTTAATGAAGTGATAAAATTAGAACGAGGCGTGAAATGACAATGACACTTACATCCATGCCCAAGGCGGGAGTCGAACCCACGATGCTTTGATCCGAGATCGACACAACTGCCTTAGCGATCTTAGCTACCCGTATTAGCGCGTTGCGACAGACATTTGACTCAAAATCGTATGAAGCTTTTAAAGCATAATAAATGAATCAGAGGAAACAAAAGGTTCTATGTCCAGGTGCTGCAAATTTTGAAGAGCAAGCGAAAACGTTCTTATCATAAACATTTTTTTTTCTTAACATTAATAGTTGAAGGACACTTAAGACGTCGCAGACTTCTCTGACAACGAACTTTTATGCACAGAATGTGAAATTTATATTTTAAAAACAGTTTCGCATCTTTAACTCAAAACCGGCAAAATGTGACCTCGAACCCTTTTGTTTGTACCGATTCAAATGTCGTGATCACAAACACAAATCGGAAGTATTATGCCACTGAATTTCTATTTATGGCACCAGTCTCACACAGATAAATAAGTAACAAATAACAGTGTTAAAATTTTCTCCCTAGTGTAATGTTTTTTAATTGTTTCTATTGAAGGTCGCATCATCAGCTAGAAAATTAGCGACCACCACAGATCAACAATATGGTTAACAATATGATGTGACATGGTGGTGGGCAGGGATGAAAGGACGAACACAAATACAACCAGGCGGGACTCAGAGAGTAATATTTGTTTTCAGTTTTCTATTTCTCTACAAAAAATAATATTATTTTTACACAACACAAACTGACACATACATTTCATAAACCGTTTAAGAATAATTAATAGTTTTCAACTCTACGAAATAAGTAAGAAAATATCACCTCTTGGCAAAGAAGACTGTCGCGAGAAGGCCCTTTGCAGGTCTGGCATCGCCGCTTGGGTTGCTTCGGCGGTGGCTCCCTCTCCGAGAGGGAAGAGTCTTCTTCGGAGAGAAAGGCCTGCGAGCGTTTCAGGTGTAAGGCTACTTGGTGGAAAAATATCATTCGCGGGGGACGCCGCCTAGTCCTTCTGCTGATTGACTTCTTTCGACGCGGAGACAGAACCCATTCCAGGGGATCCTCGGCAGACTCTGACGAACTCGAACTTTCTGACGAACTCGCACTTTGCGATGAACTGTCGCTGTTGGATGACGGTGGACCAAGGAATGAAAAGTCCAGGAAATTATCCGATGATTTTCCTGAAGAATGGGAAGTGGAATGGCAGGTTCCATCCTGTGGTGTCACCGCAAATAGTAAGGAATTACGAGTGGCTAAACATTCTGGCTCCAGAGGAGAGAAGCAGTCGGAAAAGTTATGGTTCGGACAGATATTACTCGAGGTCCTATCAGGAGAAAATGAACTATTTTGTTGAGAAATTCTGATTTTATCTTCAGACGTAAGTGCTTCAAGATTAGTTTCCACTGCTACATCATGTGTATGTGAAGTTGGATATTGACATGTACATTTACATATAAACGGTGATTCATGTGCAGTCTTCTGTGGTGTATCAATGTGCAGTCGCCGAGTACTTCGGGGATACCCAAAGCGTCTGCTCATTTTAGTCCGGTGCCAACCGAGGGTGCGTAACATTTTATACTTAGATAGAGGAGAAAGACGAGGGGAGCGTGGAGGAGTGAATGTAGTATTTTCTACATTTGTGGGTACACCACCCCGTGACTTCATGTTTACTTGAGTGATTTTGCGTTTTTGAGTTTGACTGCGTCCTGTTTTTGGTGATGCATTGTCATCACGACGACATTCTAAGGCACTGGGTGGAGGTGTAAGCACATTCGTCGTCTGAGTAGACGATTCAGTTTCTTCATATTTTTTACTGTCTTGACAAATAATGCTATCTGTTTGTGTACATTGTTGTGTATATTGTCGTCGGCACATTCTGCTGGATCCGAAAACATTATCGGAAAACATCTCAGGACTAAGACCACAGTCACCAGCATACGTTAGGTGGTATCTACTAAAATCACAGCATTCTTGTGGCAATCTATTTAGTCCGACTGGAACTTCTGACATTCCCTTTTGGTTGCATCTAGCCTTATGAATAGAATAATCCAACTTAGTTGAAGATAATGCAGTTCTTAAGACACGAATAGAAATTTTCAGTATTTTAGATGTCATTAAACTGTATCTGACGCCGTTATTAAACTTTATTATTTTACCTTTATTCTGCATATTTTTATTTTTACTTCTTATTGCATTACATAGAAACACCAAAACACTGGTCGGCAATCGTGACGAGACAGCATTGTGTGATTGGAAGGTTTTGCATTTAAAGCATATTTTTTGGTTACGGTTTGATTCGGAATATTCACGTTGTTTATGACACTGTGAACATGTTTCTGAAAGTTCGGAGTGTGATTTAACAATGCTGGGAGGAGCAAGATTATTCGTTTCGCCTGCCCAAGATTTCTGATCAGTATCATTTGCAAAATTAATTGGGGGAACACTCAAAATTTGCGGTGTTGAATACAATGGAATTGATTTCTTATTAGAACTTACAGACGGACTGATTGTCTCAAGTTGCTTTTTGTTGCAAAACGGGCTCTGTCGGGTAGTATGTGGTCGACATGTAGAATCAAAACAACTGTTATGTGATCCTGTTGGGAGTGTACTACCTAATTGATGAGTACCTTGCTTGTGTTCACTTTGTCTCCTATGTTTACGAACGACAACGTGCCATTCTTCACTTGGATTGCTAGGAAGTTGTGGTGACTCATCTGAAGCTTGAAAGAGACATTGTTCTGGCTGCTCTTGCACCAACGTTTCAAACGCTGCTGCAGGACGTACACATGTACAAGATGTCAAATAGAGAGAAGAGTTGTTTCCAGTTGTTCCGTATTGTGAATCAGAGTTCAAGTACACGGCATCTTGACCACACAACGTGTCATTTCCATGGAAATGCTCGCAAGGTGCTCCTTGCAGGGGATCTCGGGAGAAACTTGCTGGTTGTATCTTATTCTTCTCGTTTCTCAGAAAATAGTTTTCGGGGAATGTAATATCATACGACTGGGTAGTTGATTCTAATATTTGAGAAGGCATTATGGAGTATTTAAATTCTCCTAAAGATCGTGTGTGTGGCTCTTCCTGTGTGACATTGCCGCTATTATTGAAGTCAAATCTTTCATTCGCATTCGAGTATAGCCTCTCGTCATTTGTCATTTGGGTGAAAAAAGCATCGTCTCTGTTATCAAAAGATGTTGAATTACCAGACACGTCTTGAGGTCCGTAGTAATATACGTCTTGAGGTCCATAGTATGAATAGTTCTGAGGAGATACGTAATCGAATGTATTCTTAAACTGATCGTTCCAAAACCCAGTGGCAATAATTAATGAGTTAATCAAAGCACTTGATTCTGACCACGGAGGAGGTCCTGTGTAAGGTGAAGAATGGGCGTGCCTCCCAGAATATGGTGTTTGGTTGTATGCCCAATACTCACGAGTTGGCCATTTTGTATTTGTATTTGTTGGCAGAGATTCTCGCCGAGAGGACGATAAAAATGGGCGTTTGCAATATCTGGTAAACCGTGCAAGGCGAGGAGCTTCCTTAGTCATTACTTGGGGAGCTGTTTCATTTGGATTCAACGTAGAGGTAGGCGCCTCACTAGAAATGCAACTCTCGCAATTCGTGCCTTCAGTACTATTAGTAATATGATCTTGACGTTCAGAGGCTAGCAAAGGTTTAATAAACCACTGACTGGCAACCGATGAACAGAGCCCTTCTTGCTGGCATCCTTCTCTATTTACAGTAGGATCAGGCAATGTGTCACATTTAATAGAAGTGCATTCTGGTGGTTTGGGTCGCTTACTAAAGGGTGGTATATAAGAGTGCGTTCGAACAGGTCCGCCGGGCGGAGCTCCTTGATTTGGGGGTTGCGTATCGACGGATGTCAGACTCCTTTCGTTCTGTTTTTGGTCATACGCAGAGATTTTATGTGGCAAAGTGTGCTCCTGAGGAACCGATCGTTGGATGATTATAGTTTTAACATCCGTTTTCATTGGGTCTGTCTGGAAGTCGAAACTCTGGTCTGAATTTTCTTGATCTACTTCCAACAAATCGTCCGTTAGCGATGAATGATTCCCTGATTGAAATCGATTCCTCAACAATATAGCATTCTCCAATAATGGATTTTCTTCATCGCAAGTTAAAGATGATTGGCAAGCTTGTGGTGAAGAACAAGTACATTCGGCTTCGTTGCGTTTGCAGGTGGTCGTGTTCCCTCGAGCAACAGATCCGAAAGCCGGGCGACAGGTGCGCGGTAGAACGGGCCAGCGTGCACTCACATGGCCCTCCAAATGAGTGGTGAGCGGCTCGTTTGGGGCCTCAGGCGGACGCAATGAACACCCTGCATCCCCTTCCGCATTTTGTACACAAACGGGAACTTCTCCTTGTTTGGTTGCAGCGGTGTCTGTTATTTTCTTTGAGAATGCGGCCTTGTGGCAGCGTGGGACGACAGGCCAGCGGAGCGCGGAGGGCGAGCGCGTGGGGGACCTGGCTGCCGCGGCAACTATGCCAGGGGGTTGCGAAGAAGCGAGCGTGGCCCCGTTCGCCGAGGACGTGGGCGCTTCCATCGTGAACGCGTGTACAGGCAGTTGCGTTGGGGCGCCAACGGGCGGAGTGACTGGGGTCGTCACGGGCGCGGGCGTGGGCGGCAGACCTTGCGGGTCGAGGGTCAGTAGCGGAGGTCTGCTCATGCAACTGCTGTGTGGAATGGGCGCGAGAATTTGCGAGTCGAGGGCCGCCAGAGGAGGCCTGGTCATGCAACTGTTGTGTGGAATGGGCGCCAGACTTAGCGGGTCCAGGGCTGCTAGAGGAGGCCTGGTCATGCAACTGTTTTGTGGAATGGGCGCCAAGCTTTGCGGGTCGAGGGCCGCCAGGGGCGGACTAGTCATGCAACTGTTGTGTGGAATGGGCGCGAGACTTTGCGGATCGAGGGCCGCCAGAGGAGACCTGGCTATGCAACCGTTGTGTGGAATAGGCGCGAGACTTTGCGGGTCGAGAGCCGCCAGCGGAGGCCTGGACATGTAACCGTGGTGTGAAATGGGCGGCAGATTCTGCGGGCCCAGGGCCGCCAGAGGAGGCCAGGTCATGTAACTGTTGTGTGGAATGGGCGCCGGGCCTTGTGGGCCGAGGGCCGCCAGCGGAGGCCTGCTCATGCAACTGTTGTGTGGAAGGTTGGCCTGCAGCGCCGCACCGACTAGGCGCCGCCTGCGTTCCACACGAGACCACCCTGCGTCATCCTGGAAGACAATTCACGGCACTCGTCAGCTGCTTGGGTGGTTGGGACAAACCTCTTACCATTAACCCTCTTCCCCCAACACGGTCCCTCTTAAAATGAATTGAGCCGTTACACACCTGGTCCCGGCGCCGCCCACGGCGACGATTGCTGCATCGTCGCGCTGTTTCATTTTCGTACACAGGCTCTTCATGACATTTTCCTTCTCTGTCCATCGAATTTCACTGCCCTAGGGAAAATAAATTTTATTCAACACATAGTCATCTCCCGCATCGCAGATTGGACAATTACGTAGCTCAAGAAGAAAGCAATCAAGTAGGTAGTACTGAAAAGCAATTATCATAAACTTACAGATCGAACTTCTCTCTCATACGCCATCTTCACTTCTCTCTTTCTGAAGTTAACAACACAAAATACATGTATTCATACATAAAGCAGTATATGTTCAAAAGCTTTTGGAGAGTATATACTTCACTAACCTAGCAAAGATATATTTCATTCTACACTACTTATGCAACTACCTCGTCTTCGCAGATGGAATAAGTACAGAATTCAAGAACTATACAAGCTAATAGGTCTTCCAAAGTGATACTAGCATACACTTAAATTTGTATACATATTACTCCTTCACCATAACTCACATATAAAGTTTCTGCCTCATGATACAAAAATAAACTAGTACAGCTACAACAGCACATACTTTCTCGCATTCATTCCAACTGCTCTGCTATATAATACTAACACATTAACTTGAAAAAGTGTTTTAAGCCAGCAAAAAATTACTTCAGCATCAAACCTCGAACACAGATCCTCACTGCCAACTGGCCGACACCCGTACCACCATGCCACACAAACGCCACGCGCCACGGACTCGAGTCGAAGCTTAAAAATGTAGTTGCTTTAACCCATTTTTCCAACACCCAATTTTGGCAAATTTAAAAAAAAATACGGAGAGTTCGCCGAAAATGGAACTAGCTCTAATTTTTTACCGCTCATTGAAAAGATACGAAAAGATAAATTACCGAAAAAAATAGGCGCAGCTTTTGAGAAAATATTTTTTTTATAAATTGCTTATTTCAAACACAAACTACGCAAAATGTACTCATATTTTCAATCAATTGTACAAACCCTTTTTTAAAGAGGTTATTTTCTTTCATGCAAATATACTTTCTTCCAAGCAAAAGTCACTATACTCAATTTTGTAGTATTGAAATGTTAGCTTTTTGCATCATCTCTCCGAAAATACGGAGAGTAAGCCAAAAATTGGACTAGTATTTTTTACTGACTCTTGATACAAACGAGGAGAAAATTTAAAGAAAATGTTTGAAGTGGTTTTTGAGAAAATATTTTTTCGCGATATGCTTAAATTTTAGACACGCATTACGCGAAATGTACTATTTATATAGAAAATTGTATACGATCTTTTTTAAAGAGCATTTTTTTACAACAGACTTTGTCTGAGGCAAAAATCTTATCTTCAATTTTGTACTTTTGAAATGTCAGCTGTTTGCAAAATCTTTTCAAAAATACTGAGTTCGCCAAAAATGGCACTAGCACAATTTTCACCATCCTTTGATGCATTTGAGGAGAAAATGAAAAGAAAAAAATTGGTGCCGTTAAAGAAAAAACGGATTACGTTACGGATTACGTTACGGATTACGTTATTGGATGTTTGGCGCGGAAGCTCCACTGATTCAAGGCAAGACGCCGTACTTTTGTATGTTTTACACGAATCAGGCGAAGAAACTTAATAGTTTTATCGTATACTTCGTATTCTGGTACTTCTGTAAGTACAATTAAAAATCAAATTAGTAATTTTCGTCGGTTACATATCAAAATATGGGGAAACAAGCTACTCATAAACAGCGTTTTATAGAGAAATAACTCATCGTGGCTACAGGAAAACATAACATTTTATACAAATTCATTGAAAATCATTCTTAGCACTTCACAAAATCAGATGATGTGAGTATAGTGTTTGGACGTCCACTTAAGCCCTTTTGTTTGTGTGGTCCTAAAGCAAAAAAAAGGATGTAAAAACACCGTTAAATCAATCACTTAAAAATCGGAACACCTAATGAAATAAAATTAAGAAAGGAAGGTAAAAGAGATGATGGTTATATGCAGAAAGTCCGAGAAGGAAAGGTCGAAACTTCGAAAATAAGATCTTAAGACCATATTAAGCATATTTTGTCTAATAAACTAGTTGGATATTCTGAATGGCTGAGCCGCAATAATCACTCAAAAGTTAGTTTGAAAAATTGCTTTCTATGAAAACTTTGCAATGCAAAGGCATAGAAACACTCCAGAAACATGTAAATTGTTTATTATTAAAAAAAAGAGTATATTTGTTCAGAAAAAAAATTAAAAAAAAGAAATCGAATTGCGTAAATTGGGTACTCGTTTATTTCTGGGTTATTTTTTTCTTTCTCCACAAATATATTGATTTCTTTTGTAAATCATAAACAATTTACATGTTTCTGTAGTGTTGCTATGCCTCTGCAACGCACTTAGTTCATTTTCTGTAAAAACAAACTCTTGGTTTTTGTCTTCTCGTATTGTCTTCTAAGACTTCTTCTGCGTCATCTTCTACGTCTTCTTCTACGTTTTCCTCTTCGTGTACGTCTTCCTCTTTCTCCCATCTTTCAAGGCGTGTCAACTACTGAGGTCATTAGTCCTGTAAGTGTAGTGCATGCTTTTTCCTCAGGAGGAGGTGGAGATCTTCCCCCGCTCGATCTCGAGATCCGGCGCCAACCTACGGTCGGATAGCGGGGTTTCCCCAAGAAGGTATCTCCCATCAGCGGTGCGCCGCCCCAGCCGGGACAAGTTTTAAGCTTCCGACCGGTCTTCCAGTATGTGTGCTCGTCTAGTGCATGTTAGTGTAACTGTGTGCAAGGGGTTAGGATAGGACAAAGAAGATAGAGGAGAGGTCGGGCGCGGACCGTGCCCCGTTTGTTAGGGTATTGCTCCGGCATTCTCTTGGTGTTGATCGGAGAAATCACGTAAAACTTCCTATCAGACCAGCTGGTCGCTAGAATTCTCTTCCTTACAGCGAATAAATTCGACCTAGCTGATAAGCTAGTGTCTAAAATCTTCCCACTGTCGGAACTCGAACTTAGGACCTCCCAGTCAGAGGCACTGCAGTGATATCAGTAAGTGCTCTGAGCCATTATTCCGTCAATTGTGTATTTTAAAACCAATTTATTCAGCGCAAGATCTGATTAACAACTAATAGTCCGAGATTTGCGTTGGGTGTTCGGGTAAAAGCGATTCCATATATTCTACGTAATGTAGGTTCACTATGCACCCGTTTTGTAGATCAAGCCTTTTGCTAAACCTGGTAGGAGTAGAACCGGGGTGTGGTTTACTGTTTTGTTAGAAATACCAACAACGTAGTTCGTATACCGATACAAATAAGTTCTCTACAACTCGGGATCGAAAATATATATTTTTAAATGATAGTAACCTCGCTTTGATGGTACTTTTATTCAACTATTTTTGAGTAATAGTGGGGATAAAATTCCAGAGCTTAAGAAACCATGACCAGATTGTACTTCTTTCCCATACAGTTTTTTACTGTTCAATGAAAAAATAAATATAACCCAACGAATTTCATTAAGTGTACAGTTTGTAAAAATATTACACGGTTCCAAACCTAGGCAAGAGTGAAGCTGCGAGTGAAATTGAACGCGGGCAGAGTGGAGCGTCCCCCAAAAGCCAAGTAGAAAGATGCATTCCACGCGGGCGGCGCGTTGCTCGGAGAACAGGGAGGGGGTGGGGGTGGTTTATTCGCGGCAGTTTGTTGCGGTCCACGCCGAAGGAACAAGGGCGTGACAGGCAACGGCGCACTATGAGTGTAAATCCCGGCAGCACGACAGCCTCCGCCGCCGTTGCCATCTCCATCTCCTTAATCTAATCTAGCTAGTGGCTTCATTTACCAGCCAAGCTTGCTTTATGTACGGCGACTGTTCCATGCCAACTTTCCCTTCATTACTCTCGGCCGGCTGCAGGTTGCTTTCTCAGCCCCACCGGGACCTTCGGATGCGTCAACTGCAGTAGCGCCTTCAGAATCTTCCACGAGATAACTTTTGAGGCAATCGATCCATTATCATCTATTATTTTATCTTCATTTCATCTAAACACACTTCTAAAAACACATCTAAACTCACTTCTTGCTTGTCAGAAAAGAGGCCTATTATGTTTTTATTTATTTATTTATTTATTTATTTATTTATTTATTTATTTATTTATTTATTTATTTAT
>BOPP01000242.1:843447-860580 GCA_017312745.1 Gryllus bimaculatus
ATTGTTATCATGTTTGCCACCGAGCATTAACTCAAAGCGAACTTTAATAAATCTATCTATCTATCTATATCAGAAAAAAAGTTGGCAAAAGAGTTTTCCTGACATACATGAGTCGTTTTACAAATGTAGTAATAAAATCACAAAATCCACGTAATCATAAATATTAAAGTTTTTTCTTCATTAACAACATTTTACGTTTAGCAACATTAACGTTTCGAGGATTTTTTTTCCATCTTCAGGATACAGTGAATACATCAGGAACATTTTTCAGTGAACATAAATGACAAGTCGTTACGTTAATGACAATACGTTAAAATACACTCAAAAATTATATTGTAAATTATAGTTAAAGAGTAGTACTCGATATAAAGCAAGAAGAAGAGTGAAAACTCACCATTTAAAAAAGATAATTAATATATTAAATTACACAAATAAATGTCTATACCAGCACTTCCAGCATGGCGGTGGCCGAAAGAGGATTAAAACGAACCAAATGGAAATAACAATGAGCTGACACCCTTATGAGGTAGTAGGAGAAGGGGGAGGAGGGAGAGGGCTTCAAAATACTGCTAAATGAAATGGAATATAAACGGACTCATTTTCTTGAATTCCCAAACTGCACCAGAAGAAATGTTTATTTTTAAATTCACATCATTCACTCAATTAAAAAATGTAAAAGACCGTAAAGAAGAGAATTGCGCCAAGCAACCATACAAAAACTTATTTCTCTGAAACGTTCGACAAAACAGACATAAAGGCACACGATAGTGTTCGATTTCACCTGAGTTTTTGGACAATTGGAGGTTTTATATGAAGAGTTTTAAGAATCAACCTAGAATAATCCCGTTTAGATTTCAACACTTCAACACTTGTAAAATTCATTATCCAACCGCTATGTTCTAATTGAATTTTGTCGATAAGATATTTCATTAATATTTCACATATGCTCTGATATAGTCGGTTTGAACTTCCTCTAACGATTTCGATCACTGTTAACAATTAATACGATAGTGTTCTGAAAATCAAGTTTTTCTCTGCGGTCTTTTAATTTAACAATTTTCATATCAAATTTATCTTAAGGGGAAACAAATAGATTTATTTCTGTATAAATGAATTTAGTCATCTACCCCATTCCATAAGCCTAATTTATACAAAATTTCTGAAATATTGAGATTGAATAATTACCCAGGTAGGTTTAGTAATAAATTGTTAAGACACAGGTTGAAAAGCATTAACAACCACTATCAGGGTAAGAACCCTAAATCTAGGGAGTTTTTGTCTGACGAAAGAAATGAATATTTTTGTCCTTATCACTCAAAAGTTTGTACATGCCGAGGCTTTATGTCAAGTACCCCCAAAATCAAAACCTCCATTTCAAACTGGCAGGGTTTCAAATTCGACCAGATCGATCGAGTAGTATCAATTTTCGAGAAAATCATCGAGACGACGTTAGCGTCGATATTAAGGCCGCACAACACGAATTTCTGCGACGAAAAATACCCACTTTTCGCTGCAATATTACGCTTTGTTCTTACTACGTAATTGACGAGAAAATAAAAAGTTAACGTACCTTTTACTGGTACACATATTTAACAAGTCATTACATTAAAAAAGTTAAGTAAATATTGTTGAAGAGGGGAATCTATTTAAAGATTAAACGGCTCTTTAAGCTTTCAAATTAGCTCTTAAACGCCTCTCTGTAGCTGGTATTTTAACTTAACTATTAACAAAGTTTACGAGAATTTCTTAACCTCCGGCAGGCCATAGGGTTGGAAACCACTATAATTTAAAATATGGTCCCATCTTCAGTCAATCAAGTGAGCCTTCAACCATATATCTGTATGTTGTCTGGACGCTTCAATCATTATACACCTAGCTCTTTACAGAGCACGCTTAAGTGCCAATTTAAATTTCGCTGACAAGTATTTGTTAGCATCCCGTGACAAAATCTTATAAGTAAAAAAAACATTGTTTACGTTACGACAATGAAAAATTTTCTGATTTCTGTTAAGATATGCGCGTTACTCGAGCAATGATATCACTGTGGTAACGATCTTGCGTTGCACTTGTTGTGCTAGCCTAATTCGATACTTTGAGGTTTTGAATACTTTAATGGACCATTTTCTTACTACGTAAAGCTATGAAATTGACGTTGATCGTTTTACTAATTGATCATATATGAGTAGACGAGAAATCAGAACGTACACGTAGGCTTCCGCGGCTCGAGTCCATTGGTTCTAGGCTGTCCGGGTGACGCCGCGTCGTTGGCAGAGAGGCCGACGTTTCGCCTGTCATGGCGCAGGCTTCTTCAGGGTACTGAAGAAGATTACCGGTTAAGACTTCTACAGTACCCTGAAGAAGCTTGCGCCATGACAGGCGAAACGTCGGCCTATCTGCCAACGACGCGGCGTCACCCGGACAGCCTAGAAGTAAGAGAAATCAGAACATTTCCCAGATATTCTACATTTTGAAAAAGTAAATTTTGAAACTGAAGACGTGTAGCAGGGGCGAATCAAGCCGATTATTTTAGGGAGGGACATCGTATTTTTTGTTGAATAATAAACATATTCGTTATTATATTGTACATTATTTTTGTAATGTATACATCAGGGTTGTCCAACTAGCGGTCTGCTGACCGTGCCATTTATGAGGAAGTTATTAGTCAAAAGTGTAAGTCCCTTGCATCTATGTCGGGCGAGAACATTGCGGGCCTAGCGCATGCGCCCTGCCGGTGTCAACCTTAATGTAAATGCCCCCTTAATGTAAAAATAGATTTACTTTACATTTTACATTCTTCTAGTAAATTAAAAAATTCAAACTCATCCCAATGGGTTTGTCAGCGTTATGCATGGCACGGCCTGATATCACGCGTGGTTCCATTGCCACCCCCGTTTGAGAGCAGGCGGGTACAATTCGGGGAAGTCAGGTGTGAATCGCCCGCGTTTTTGAGGGGGGCATGGTCCCGTGCCGCCTCCCGCCCCACACACACACTTACACTGGATCCGCCCCTGACGTGAAGAGATACGAATTCGTACACTAAATATGTCCTAGCAGCAAATGGGGACCTGATAAACGGTGACTTCTCTTTTTGTCTTCAGCAGTATGAATGATTCTTGTAACAATTTCCATTATGACAATTGCTGCCCGTCTCTGGGTCTCACAACGAACGATGGCACGGGGCGATGCCTGAGAGAAAACCGTCCATGTTTGTTCCAGGGAAGGCTCAACTCCCCGAGATCGAGGGAGAATTCATTATCCAACCAGTGACAGAGCGGATCGTAGTGTTCTGAATTATTAGCTCTTGGAGAGCTGTACCGTTTTTGCGAACAGCGGAAAGTCAAAAATGCTTTGAATGAAGAATTTATTTTCCCGGCTCGTCTCTTTCTCTTTCCCTTTCCTGTTTGCTTTTCCCCCCTCTCTCCCTCTCCTCTTTCACATTAAGGAGCTTCAATCGTAGTATAAATATACCAATCAACAGTGCATTTTTGATCCAGATGCACACCAAAAGACTATCACTGAGTCATATAAACTTCTTTGAGCCAAAGAACAGATGCACTGAACATACTCGTTCGGCTCACCTGCCACGAGTACATGAGCCTCGGCTATGCGTGCCTAATATTTTGTTTCGCAGAGCAACCAATGAAAAGGAACGAGGGCGTAGAAAAGAGAAAAGCGCGCGGCAGGCGTCAGACGCAGAGCTACCAAAAGTATTGACGCCGTAGAGCATCGCTACAAACAAGACTTTGAAGTCAAGTCACCCAGGAGAAGATGGGGTGTAGAAGAGTATCAGAAAACAGAAAGGAGCACTGAAAGAGATAGAAAATCACAGAGAGGTCATGTCAGTTAGCAAAGAAGCAGGAGAAGAGATGAGAGAAAACAAGAACAAAAGACTGTCACGGTGACGGGAGTACATTTCTCAAACACACCACGCTGTCGGGTCTGCTAACGAGGAACAAAAATAGATACCCGAACAAGGACGATACGGAGAGCTCCCACACATGATCTCGTGCTTGTCTATCTACAGTTCGGAGTCGCACATATGTACGCACGTGAACCGTACTGCAATGCGATGAAAATCCATCGCAAAGAAAGCATTAACTAGTTCCATTTTCTGCAAATTCTCGTAACAAAATATACAATATTTGCATAATTTTATTTTCTCGTCTTACATCGTAAAAAGAGAAAGAACTGTAATCGTATGACCTAACGGCGAATTTTCGACAGAAAAACTCTTAATACCGGGCTTTGGCAACGAAAAATTAGATAAATTTCGTTCCCACATGTACACGCAAATTACAAGTAATATACAAATATTTAATTACTGCCTATAACACGTTGAATCCATGTATTGTAGTCCTTGATACCGAAAACTCTATTGACGGCAAAACATCTGTCCGTCCCTATGTTTAAGGTCTACTCTAGCACCTAACCCGACGAGTTTCTTCAAAATTGATATTACCAGATCGATCTGAACGAACTCAAGGTACTAAGAGTTTGAAACGGATATTTTTATTTTGGGAGTACTTTACATGAAGCCTCAATTACCTTTTGGAACTTTTGAGAAATTGTTCCAGATATTTTTATTAACTTTTGTCCTCGGATAGCGTAAAGGATGCCTCACAGAATAATGCAGATATCATGGCCGTTGAAATTCCCGATTGTTCGAAAATTACAAAAGTGCAGTTTATTTGGGGGCTTCTTGTTACAACTACTACAATATTGAAGATAGAGATTCTTTTCTCAATTAAAACTGTTTCTTCAAAACAGATTTTCAAATAAGAGCATGTTCAATTTTTCAAAAATACGAGTAGTTTTTGTGTAATGTTGAGTGAAATGTAGGCAATTAAAAAAATTAACAATGTATTTTTCTTAAAAACCGCTCCATTTTTACTCTCTCGTATACGTACGTATATACGGAGTAATATGAAGTGCTGCGGAAAATCGATTTCGAGATTTCAACAGAAATACACGTTTGGGGTCCCCTGATACCAAAAAAGGGTTTCTTTTCAAAGCGTCCACCCATCCGTCTGTCTGGTGTATGTCAACAACACTAGCGCCTAAACCATGCATGGTACTTTTTCCAAATTGAAGAAACCGCTTTATTTGGCCAGAGTCGAAGATCTGCGATTTTGAAAAACATTCATTTGGGGGGAGTACTTTACTTTAAGCCTTTGGGACATTTTCAAAATTTTCTCAGAATGCCTCCAAATGCTTTCTTTAAATTCTTATAAGAATAGCGTAAAATGCACTTATGAATGTGGCATAGGTCCGATTTTCACGGTTAACTCTGAATTTGCGAACTTTTCAGAAGTTTGAACTTTTTTGGGGTCTTCCTACAACTATAAAATTAAAGATAGAGATTTTTCCTTTAAATGAAATTTGTTGTCCATAATTTATTTCATTAAGCTCCTACATATTTTTTTAAAAACTTTTGGTTGTTTTCACGCAATATGAGTACAATATTTGCAATTTAAAAAAATTACAAAACAAGATTTTCTCAATAACGGCTTCAAATTTGTTCTTTAAACTTTCAGTAGGGATTGTGCTAAATGCACTCTGTTAGGATTATTAGGCCATATTGTTCTATTTATTTGTTTCTTCAAAAATTCCAAAAATTAAATTTGTTTTACTAGTCTCTTTCATCGTTAATATTTTCATTATCGGCAATTTGTTCACATAATAATTTTTATGAATACATGTACTTTAAATGATGTCAGATAAAACGTCTCGAAAATTCAACCATTTTCTCTCAAAACTAGCTCAAAATTTCGCAATTTCAGAAACGCTCAAATGTCATTTTCTCAAAAACTGCTCTAAATGTTTTCTTTTGAAACAGTTTCGAAACTTTTCGAAAGAATTGTGCAAATTTCACTCTTTAATATGACGTAATGTTTACTTCGAGGTATTTTTTTATTTTTCAAAAATTATACAAATGCATTTTTTAATATCTCTCACGCCGGTAATATGCACATTTACAACAATTTATAAACACTATTGTATCTGAGAGTTATAGGGCTTTAACGGACTTCAAATGAAGTTTTTATTAAACTCAAAACTTTTCTTTGAAAATGTGCTTCAAATTTCGAATTTGCAGTAGCGCTTAAGAGCCATTTTCTTAAAAATGGCTCTGAATTTTTCACAGAAAATTGCCATTTAGGACGAGGTTTTACTGTTCTTTGATAATCTTAAAATAATATTTCCGCTCCACAATTAGAAAATCGAAAATGTCAAAAAAATGTACTTTGGGCGGCGATAGATTGCAGCTGGGATAAGTGGCAAGTTCGTACAGCAATCCGAGAACAAAGGAAATAGAAAACGAATACGGGAAAGACTGTGCCATTCCGTAGTACCACTAGTTTATTTTGTTTTTGCCTCATATGTATCAAGGTACGGTAAAAAGTATTGTGCTAGTATCTTACCGCTAGTAAAAATTGTGTACCATTTCGGGAAAATTGTCAAAATGTTGTCAGGCTTCTTGTAAAATCCCCTCAAAAATCGTAATATGCGGGTGAAACTCGCAAATCCTCGAGTTCGTTCAGATCGATCACCGAATTACAATTTCGGACAAAACACGCTGAACGTTTTTAGACGTTAGCGTTGTCCGCAGACGGACGTAGGGACGGATAGAAGGTGTTTTGTGATCAATCGGTGTTTTCGGTAGCGAGGGCTTACAAAACTTCGATTCGGGCTACACCTCGTATTAAAGTAATTTACTGTACATAGCAACAGGATTTATCCACTGTTTCGTTACCAGGACCCGGAAATAAAATTTTTCTGCCGAAAATTCCGCGTTTTCTGGTGCACGATTACAAAACCTTTTCTTCTTACGAAGTAAGTGAGACAAAGTGAAAATGTATACGATATTACGTACATAGCGATTCGTCGCATTCGTATCGCTCCATCCTCTCCGCACACGTGACCACAGATCACCGAAGAGCGCATCGACAAAAGTTATAGAGCTCACATGGATAGCCATCCTTGGAATCGGTGCATTTGAGAAATAACTTACTTCCGATCATTACGAAAATTTATGGAAATAATTTTCATTGCCATTATAAATAATCCATTTACAGAATGTTTCATTAAAACCATATTATTCAAGCAAACAGGGGGTCCTCACAACAATTGAACAATATAGGTTCCACTTACCAAAAAGTTACCAGTTTTGCGTAGTAGATGCAGGGAATTGAGGGGCAGAGCGGAGTGTTCTAGGTCTAACCAGCGTGGGATGCACTACTGCTGCCTCTTGAACAACCGAAAGGATAACGAGCAAGGGAAGAGCTCTGCCCCTAGCAATCAGCGCCGTCTGCCTGGCCCGGAGGTGCGCTGTAGCAGGAGGGCCGCGGAAGGTTAATTCGGGCAGCGAGTTGTAATTTATCAAGTTATTACGAACTCGATACCAGTCTCAGGCGATTGCGGGCCACTCCCAAATTCACTGAAGGCGACCGCATCGTGATGAGAGAGGTAAGTTTCAAGGTCAGGAAGTAGGCTGGTGGGAAGGGGGGTCGGAAGAGAGGCGATGTGGCAGAGCTGGCGTCGGGCGCCGAAAGCGGCAGCGAGGGCAGCGCGGAGGGGAGGAGAGGAAATAGAAGATACACCTCCAACTGAGCAAAGGACGACATGCAGATGAGGATAACCCAGGCTCAAATTTTCAATTGGACACTCGCCTTCCGGTGAGCAGTTGCCATTGCCGAGGATTCTTCATCGTTAAAGTAGGCTGTCATCTAAGGAAATACGATTCTTTCCTTTAATTATACTGCCGTGGAATGTTTAGACTCGAAAAAACAAGAGACTCTAATATACTCTAATTCACAATACCCATCATTTAATACATGCTTCTCTCTTTTTACTACGTCGTCACTGAACGGTAAACGATCATTACGAAATCGCACGTTCTGATTGCAAAGAACGAAAGTAAAACATACTGTACGCTGTACAATTTCTTTCTGGAAGCATTTTTAAAATTTCAAGATTTTGGAATCGATTCCTTAACTCTTTTACTTCAAATAATTATTTTAACAGGTGAATAACTGATCAATTCATTGAAGAATATTATGTATAAAGCGAAAAGTGTATTTAATGTTTTAGTACAACAATTGCACACATGCAATCGTGAGATAATAATCGTACGTATATTTTTAAACAGACGAAAACTTTAAAAACACATGTGTGTTTATGATATTTCCTGTTCTTGTAGTAAGACTGACGAACATATGAGAATGTAATAACGGAGTCATCAGCTGCTAAATCGAGGGAAACATACGTAGGTCTTTGTAACGTTGTTTTGGAGAGGTAATACGAATATGAAACATTTTCTGAACATAATTTCTCACAGTTTGGGATTTTGTTGTTCTCCACGTGTATAGAAAGCAGTTTTGGGGAATTATCCCTTTTTCGACGATCTTCAACATACTTTAAAAAATTACATAGTTAAATTTCGAACACATGTGTATCCTCATCATAGGGAACTTTGAAAACTTTATTTTAAGATTGTAATATGAAGTATATAAATATATTATCTACAGAAATGGAAAATAAGCTTTGCTTTAGAAGCAAAGTAATAGCAGAAACTAAATGGGAGTTTTCTATCCTAATGCGCGCAGTCTATAACAAACCCAGCATTCATTCCCTCTTATGAAGAATTTGTAAATATGTGTCACCTCCAAAAAAGAATCATAAACTTTTCCTTCATCATTGCTGGAGGGAAAAATTCCACATGACTATTGCTTCACAAACGCAATCGAGCAACAGAATAGCGTAGATTAACGTAGAATTTGAATCTGTTTGTATCTGAATATCGAAGTGGTGGAAGAGGACGTTAATGTTTCTGCGGAAGAAGCCGCAGATCTCGGAGGGTTTACGCAAGCTTTATTGGGGCTTGCTGGAGCTCAACGTAATCGCGCCGAGCTCCGCCATCGGAAATGGACGTTGCGAATGCACAGGAGTCGAAATTCAATTCACACCGCCATGCGACAAAAAATTATTGTGTGACTGTTTTGAGTAGCTATCCATACATTGTAGTAAAATATTATTAAACCCCAAGGAAAGAATAGCGAATTGTAATACAAACGTATGCAAGATACATCCCTTTTTTATTTTTGAGTATTCCACTCGTGAAAGTAAAACTAATAGTGTTTAACTACTCATACAAAATGCCCCAATCAGGACGGTGTATCTCAAAAAGTTTATCGCTTTTTCTATCCTATTTTTTACCCCTTCTCCCTACTGCCCAATCATAAACTGTGACTCATCTAGCATCTTAGGAGACGGTATACATCGATCGCTATGTCCATCTCCAATAAACCGCGTATGTACTTCAACATATCCTTGGTCTTAACATAGCTGTCAGTTAGTTTCAATATTTGGCGCATTTTAGAACTGTGTTGGACATAATTTCAATCGTCCTATAAAATACCGCTCGTGCTTTGGAAATTCTCAGATAAACCTTGTGCTCGCTTCGCGAGTCGGCGATGTATCAACAATTTCCTAACTCGTGGTATTACCTGATAAAATACAATGCTATAGGCAGCTAGGAAACAAATACAATATGGATATAATGCATTGTGTACGTAACAAAAATACAGTAGGGCGATCTCAACTATGGGCCCCAGAGTAATTTGTCTCACCAATAACGTTGTTTAGGTGCGGAGTTAGTGTTTCATCTTTCAGGACTTTTAATATAAAAACTTCCTGAACCCTTAATTACAGGGTAATTCAGTCCTCGTTTCTCGTACAGGACCCGGTGATAGAGTATCCTCAGTTATTCATGACTGCAAAAGGAAATAGTGTAAAACCTTGTCAAAATTTTGAAAATAAAGCTCTTTGGCATTGGTCATGTTTTTCAAGATAGGTAGCCCAAATATTACATTAAATATGGTTCCCTGTTGCTATTATTGTCTACTGACCTAACGAATATGAAAGAGAGAGAGAAAAACATTTTATTTAAGTGTTATTTAGCAATGTTTATCACATTTGCGTATACTGCCAAAATTCGCACTTTCACCTCGTGTAACAGGGGCTTGTATTAATTAGATTATTTTGTATACAATCCCCTTCGAATGCTTTTCGTTGTGGTATAGTCTCCTTGCGGTGAAATGGGTCGGGAAATATGATATATGAACCGAGGTATAAAACCGATCGTGTGAGCGGGGGCCTGAATAATGAATGCACATTCCGGCATCATTTTGTCTCCGGACCCTTTGTTACGCAGCGTTGGAAGTGGGAGCAAGAACCTCTGGAAGGAACGTGAGTTTTTTCTTTTTAAGAATAATAATAAAACAAAGTTTTATAATAAATATTCGAGCTTTCCATTCTTTCATTATCTTTTGCATTTTCTCCTTATTCCTAGAAGTTATCTGTGCTTCAAGCCTTTTTCCTGGAATTCTTTCTGGAAATAGTCTCAAGAGTTGCGAGATGAGAGACGTGCGGAGTGCAGTAGAGAGAAGCAAAGGCATCATTCAAGATTCGAAGGTCGGAGTGGCGCGTGCGGGAACCGAAAAGTTGAAATGAAATTAAGAAAGGGCGAGGGAGAATGACAAGGAACACAAGTTTTCACTGCTCTTTGGCAAGTGTCTGCGCCGCTGGTTGTTTGCAAACAAACATATCCTCGCCGGCGGAGGGCGCCGGCCGCCCGAGAAGGGGGGCATCGTTCCGCCTCGCGGGCCAGCCCCAGGCGCAGCCCCAGGCGCAGCCCCAGGCGCAGCCCCAGGCGCAGCCCCAGGCGCAGCCCCAGGCGCCCGTAGCATTCTCTTTCTTGCAGCGGACAAAGACTTGTAATTATGCTGTTAATTAACGTACAACATTTTACTGAAATGCGTTTTGTGGGCCCGTGATGCCAAAAACGTATTTTTTCGAAACATCTGTCTGTCCGTCCGTCTGTGAATCATATTAGTGCATAATGCATCTCATACACTGAAGAGCCAAAAAGACTGGTACACCTGCCAAATGTCGTGCAGGGCCATCGTGAGCACACAGAAGTGTCGCAACACGACATGGCATGGTCTCGACTAATGTCTGAAGTAGTGTTATTGACACCAGTAGGTAGTGTCTAGTAGGTAATTGACACCGTGAATCCTGCAGGGCTGTCCATAAACTCGTACGAGAACGAGAGAGCGGAGATCTCTTCTAAACAGCACTTTGCAAGGCATCCCAGATATGCGCAATAATGTTCATGTATTTGGATTTTGGTGGCCAGTGGAAATGTTTAAATTCAGAAAAGTGTTCCTGGAGATACTCTGTAGCAATTCTGCACAATGGACAAGAATGGGTACAGGTGATCAAACTGGATGCTTACGTACGTGTCACCTGTCAGAGCCTAGACGTGTCAGGGGTCACATATCACTCCAACTGCACACACTCCGTACCATCACAGAGCCTCTACCAGTTTGAACAGTCCCCTGTTCAGCAAGATCCATAGATTCATGAAGTTGTCGCCATACTCGTACACGTCCAGCCGCTCGAAACAATGTAAAACGAGACTAGTCAGACCAGGCAACGTGTTTCCAGTCATCAACAGTCCAATGTATTGACTGTGCCTGGGCCCAGGCGAGGAATAAAGCTTTGTGTCGTGCAGTCATCAAGGGTACTCTTTGGTTCCGAAACATATTGAAAATGTCTCCTTGAATAGTTCGCACGCTGATACTTGTTGATGGCCCAGCATTGAAATCTACAGCAATTTCCGGAATGGGTTGCACTTCTGCCACGTGTAATGATTCTTCTCAGTCGTCGTGTGCCCCGTTCTTGGACATTTTTGCGGTCGCAGCAATACCGAAGGTTTTAATGTTTTACCCGATATTCACTGTACACTTGTGAAATGGTCGTACAGAAAAATCCAAATTTCATCGCGACCTCGGAGATTCTATGCCACATCTCTCCTACGAGTACATCGACTATAATACTACGTTCAAACACACATAAATCGTGATACCATGCCATTGTAGCAGCAGTAACCGATCTAACAACTATGCCAGACTCTGCTTGTTTTATATAGGGTATTTCAATAAGGACTTTACAAGTTTGAAGGCTCGTATTGGTTTATTCTTTTAAGTTACTGACTTTGTTTTGATGTCAATATTTAGCAAAATACATCATGTTTTACTTAACAGATTCGAATTTTACACAAAGAAATTCAATGTGGCTTCCATTGGTCATGCTAAACATATACCACCTGATATCTATTTCGAGTAAAACTCGCTGCAGCTTTTCAGGCTTTACGAGACAAATTCTATATCTCAGTTCTGGTAGAAAACCTGCTGAGGTTGGAACAAACGGTATCCTTGATGAGCCCTCAACAGAAAAAAACCAGGTGTGTTACATCCGGTGAAAGTGAGGGCCATGCAATTTCCATACCTCGGCCCAACCACCATGTTGCATTTCCAAACAAAATTCCTTTACGTCAAATCTCATCAGTTTATTTTTGTTCTTGCACTATTTTTAACTTGAATGTCTTGAGGTGCAGCAGTTTTCTCAAGTCACACCAAATGGTCGTACATGGGACGCCCAGCCGTCGAGAAGCACCAGACTTATTTTGCATGACTGTTAACACAGCTTTGCCCCACTTGCTCTAAGTCGTCAGACGCATGGGGTCGACCTGAGAATTTGCTGTTACGTTACTTGTACGTTACTTTACAACGCACAGCCAGATGACATTAAAAAATTGAAGTCGGTTCACAAAATTTAAGTTAAAAGAAAAATATTTTCTGTTGAATAACTGTTTCTATACAATTAGAGACTATACGAACATAAAAAAGAACAATAAAGTTAATAAATATATATATATATATATATATATATATATATATATATATATATATATATATTAACGTTATTGTTCTTTTTTATTTTTTTGTTTATATATATATATGTGTGTGTGTATGTGTGTGTGTGTGTGTGTGTTGAATTAGTTTACACGTGTATTGTATAATTTTTTTAAAAAGACTTAATTTGTTTGTAACAAATAACGTACTGCAGCTTCCAAGTTAATGACCCCCATCTCCATCAGGTCCAGTTTCCCTGGTCCATTGAGCAAATGCTGAGTTGGCCTCTTGTTTTGCTTCTGGACGTAAATGTAGCTTCACTATGCGCACGTTTTGTTGAACTCCCTTTTTGCTTGTAATGGTACAAGTAGAGGTAAGGGTTTCTTACTATTTTTTTAGCAATGCAGGAAAATCATACCTGCAATTCATTTACCGTTTAAAATTATGTTTTCTGTAACTCGGGAACAAAAATGTCTAAGTTTATTCAAATATTGCTATTGCGCTTTTTAAATTATTTATTTATTTAAAACTTTTTCTCTTCTTTCAACTATTTTTAGTCTTGTCCCCATACGTCACATAGAGTTTTTACTGTTTTTACTAAATAAATCTAAATATAAATCTAATCTAAATCAAAATTAAGTGATATTATTAAACAAAATTTGCTCTATACGAACAAAAAAGGATTAACGGAATTTGGAGCGTTTTTTAAGAAAATGACGGTTTTTAACAAATTGCAACGATATCACTCAAAATTACTTAACTTGCCGACACCTATACCACTACACCACAGAAGTGCCGAAATGTAAAAATGTAAACCCGACATCGTTTGTGCGGTAAAAGAACACAGCTTGGAAGAGAATAAGGCCTAACCAAAAAGCTAGTCTAGACTAAAGAGATTAGATAACTAACTAATGGGAGAAAATTTGTGCCATTATATAGCACCATTAGTTTATTTATTTACCATACGTTGCTACTATACGAAGAAACTTTAATAAAAAACGTCATGCGGATTTTGAGAAAATATTTTCGTTTAAAAACTGCATAATTTTCCGACACTAAGTAAGCCAAATCTACTCGTTCTTTCAAAGACCTATACACAACCTTTTTAAAGAGTTGATTTTTTACACTTTATTTACAGCAAAAATCGCCATCTCTAATGTTGTTGTTTTGAAATGTTCACTTTTTGGCATTTTCGAAAAAAGGGAACGACAGCCGAAAATGGGACTAGCACCATATTTTTTACTGTCTCTGATTTAATATTAGGAGAAAATGTAACGAAAGCATCTCTATTTTCAATATTATAGTTGTAGGAAGACGCCTCCTAACAGCACCTCCGAATTGCACTTTTAAAATTTTAAAAATCTGAGATTTCAAGGATCATGACATCTGTAATGGCGCATGACCCTTTCACATTACCCTTTAAAATTTAATACTGGGGAGACCTACTATTTGCGTTTATTTTACAGGCATGTTTCTAATACCCAATAAGTAGTATTCAAGAATTCAAACTTCGAAACAAAATTATTTGGAAGGGATAGTTTTTAAAAATGATTTCAGAAACTGTGTTATGGCGCTTATTCCATTTGCAAGCTAAAGTCTTCAATCATAATACAGTTGCAAGCAAACATCAGATAACTTTCGCAAGTAACATCACTAGTAACACAGATTACACAGTTGTGTTTTTACAGTGTTCTAAATTTATGTCTATCTATCTATCTATTTAGCGGTTTTTTACAGCCTTGGCCGTTTTCCGCATCCCAATTTCCATGCTCTTTTTATTCCCAAACATCGTTTTCTTACGCAGTTTCTACTTTTCCATGCTTTCAGTTATTGCATGTTCCATGTTCTCTCGGTTTCCCTGTATGCTTCTTCGTATTTGGTATCCATCCAAACTTTTGAGAAAGTCCTATCGATTTTCAACCTTCTCATATGTCGCATTACATGTTTAGTTGTCTATTTCGATTGTATCGTTTCAATGGTTGTATTGCACTTTCATTTTAATTTCTTATTTTTCATTTCTTATTTTATCTAAAGAGAAGGGTTTACAACACTTGCAGACATCTTTCTGTTGATTGAAATTTGTCTTTCAATTTTTTTGGAGTGTCAAGGATCAACTACTGCCCAACTAGAGTGTCAAGTGACCCTCGGTATTGAACGAGCTATATACATGCTTTCTTGTTTTCAAATTGAGAATAATATGAGTTCCCATAGCTCTGGTTCAACGTGCTCCTTGCTATCTTGTTCCTCTTATATTATTTCAAGACCTGTTCGTCTCTACATCTGGCTGTATAGTCTGTGATCTCCCACAATACTTATATTGTGTGTCTACCTTAATTATTCTAATACTAGTCTCTAATCTTGGGCATGACTCCACCACATATATTCAGGTATTTTCGCGTGATATTATATTCCAATTCCCCCATTTTTCAATACTCGTCCTACATATTTTCTGCAACATAATAAGATACATCGATCTTCATCTTCAGCAGTGTATCACTGGTCCATCTGCACATAGATAGACTAGAACAACATGATTTCACATCACTCTACTTTCCAAACCCATGCTTCTGCCACTTTCTATTGTCATTATCTTTTAGGGCTATTATGCAATGTATATCTCTAACAGGTTGGAATATACAGCACGCCTTAGTCGTATCCTTGTATTCACTGGGAAGTTGTTGATAGACATTTACCACTTACTCTACTTGACTTTTTGTTGATCCTTTATAAAGTCCGTGTTTGACTCGCATTATGCATGCTTGATATTCACTTTTTCTATCATTCCCCCCCCTACTTCTTTTACTGGATACATATTATCATAAGCGCTTTTTTGGAAAGGTCCAATGAAAAATGTACTCGTGAAGTTCTCTTCTCACCGCCCTCAATTGTATGTTCCTCCCCCATCAGTTGTTTGAGAACCAGAAAGATATTGGTCATACACGATCTCCTCCGTCGTAAACCTCTCTGTTTGCCAGCCGATCCCATCATACTATTCAGCTTACTCCCAGCTCCTGAATCATGAGTGCTTTCATTCATTCTATCCTCCCTATATTCACCTCCAGTACAGTTTTCTAACAAGTGAGCCATTTTATTCAGCCTCATGGTAATTATTATCAGACTATTTTTCAAGCGCTATATTTTGTATGATCTTTGTACGCTATTTCCATATTTATATGCACCTTCCTTTAAAACTGCCACCCCCCTTGAGTATAGTACTCTCATCCTACACCTCACGGAATAGCCGATACATGTTTTAACCAAGATTCTAAAGAGCTATACCTCTCAGTCCAGTGTGCTTTATTACTTTTTCATGTTTCCTTAACCTTTTTTAACTCTTTCCAAAGTCAATCTGGACAAGTGTGATGTGAACCTTTACGATGCCCAGTGGTTCAAAAAATTTCAATCCTCGAAATTTAGCCTCATCTTTCTCAGTCAAAACGATTTTCATATATTTTTGCCATGTTTTCAATACCACTTGGGCGTCTTACTAATAGCGCAATTAATTGACGTGTTATTAATTTGCAGTAGGAACTCGTAACCATGTTCCATGGCCCTACTCTGGCATTTTGGTGTTACCCAATGCACATTGTCTAATCTGTCCACATTTTTGATTCAGCTAATACATTTTCTTGCTTCTTCACTTCTTTCTTGAACCAAATCATTTACCTTCTTGTGATTCAACACTCCTCCTTTTCTAAATCATTCTGTGGAAAGCATCTCAAATATAACTTTTTCTTTTCTTCGACCAGATTCTTTATATCTTCTGTCCACCACAAGTCTTTTTGTTTGTCTAAATTTATGTAAATACCTAATAAAAATTAGAGATGTCTTAGCATCTCAAAATCGCATTCTACAATTTCTGTTTTTATCCTTTTTTTCGAGTTTCTAGCTGTAGTTGAATGCTTGAACATAAACCGAACATCAGTAACGAAACAAAATCGCATGAGCATATTCTCTGACCGCTTCTCAGAGCGGTCGAAGGGATGCTAAAGATAATTAGGCGCGAAGTATCTGATTTCACATTCAACAAGTTAGTGGACAAAGGAGAGAAGAACCGGCTCTTCCCCTGTCCGTCAGCCTTCAACGCCTCGCTCTCGGCACCAAGCGCGGCCCGGCATTTGGCAGCCAGCCGACCTTGCGTCCAAGGCCGCGAGGCACTCTCAAAAGAGCTAAGCGCTGGCCTTCGGTAGTCTTCTGGAAGTGCAGCGACGGAAGTTTTGTTGGATACCAGGACTGTAGAGAGGCGAGTCCGAGTTGGCCGTGCGGGAGGGCGAGAAATCGCGAAGGAAATTGAACCTGCACGACCCCACGCTCCTTCGCGATGACGACGAACGCAGCATTGGCGCGGCAGAGGGCGAGGAGCAGGGCGGCCGAGGCG